>KK351370.1:109159-147401 GCA_000671755.1 Glossina brevipalpis | reverse complement strand
TTTTTTATAAATTATACCTCTTTTTTAGAAAAACTACAATGATTTATTGACTCGCTTGTAAGCATTCCTCCTTTTGTTATTAGGAATCTTTTCATTTCCTTCTATACCCGTTGATTTTAAAATGAATAATTAAGAGAAAAAGGTAAGAGAATGACTTCGCCGGAAGCGGAGGGTTATTAGATTGGTATGACAAATAACAGATCCAAAAGTTCCGTCCGATTTGAACGAACGACTTCTCCCTAATGTCTGCGATTCCTCTGTCCATTTTCCACTCATTTATTCTTTTTAATAAAAGCACGAACATTTTAAAATAATTTGGTAGGACTAATTTAGTAGAGTAGCAACCCGTCGGACCAGCCCGATTGCCGACGCGCCAAAGCCGGAAGAAATGCGTGCGCTACTCTGTTAATTAGAAAAAAATATATTGAGTTACACGTTACATAATTCACCTCCGACAAGTTTGCAAACTTGAAAGTTGTAGCATCTCTATGAATTTCCACACCTTGGCATTTGTGTTATAAACACAAAAAGGAAAGACGATAGAAGATAGCATACGGTAAATTTTCCATAAATTGTAAAGAAAAAATTCATTCATTATGAATGGATAATGAAAGAAATAGAAAATGAATGTCTTTTTTGTTGGTATATCAACACGGTTACTAACAGTACGGTACATTTAAATATGTTAAATGCAAACTGAATGCAGATACCACGTTTAATGTGAAAACCCTTAATATTTAATTAGGAAAAACCTCAGAAAAATCAATTGCGTATAATGAAAATGAAATTAAGACTTGTGTTATATCGAAATTAAAGTGTGGAGGGATGCGCGATATAAAGTTAATATTTTGAAATATTTCGCTGTCGGAGCGGAGCCTTGTGTTGGAATATGAAATTGAAAAATTTTGGGAACTTGTTGATCAAACATAAACACATTTTTGAATGACTGGGCTATGTCAACGTTTCTATTCTATTCCACTGAATTCAAATAGGATGTAACTCTTGCTTCGGGATCGTAGGATTCTATTAGCTCAAAGCGTCGATTAAAGATAACACTGAACAACAAAACTGAATTATATTCAATGCTCCCATACTTTCACCGTTTATTAAAAGAGATAAAATAAAATTAGGTCAAAAAATAATTGCGTATAAATTTGTTATTAAAGGAAAAATTTTTTTTTAAATCTGAAACTGATGAAACGTAAAAAAAATGCTTGTCATTCAATGGTAACGTTATGACGCGTAACGTAGAAATTTTTCTCTGTTGACAAAAACTTAGAATTAGTTGGTTAAACTGGCCGGTGTATAGCGGCTAAGTACGAGGAGTTATTTCCTCCGCCAATTACAAATTTGGTTTATATTACTGATAAATCTTACACCAACTCCCAGATACAAGCCTGATTAAAACTTTGGATTGTTATCTATCACGGTCTTTAGCGTTTAATCTGACAACAAATCGTTAGGAATATTTTGATACTATCCCTCATCGAATGTTAAGGACTTATGGAAATTGATTTCGGAACCCACGGAAATGTCTTTCCTACGACATATTTTACCAAATGGGAACATGGAAACTTTTATAATACAGGTACCATGTGGGAATATATGAATAAGTGAGAAAATTCAAAAATAGCGATTAATGTAGACAACGTTATATTTGTTAATTGTTTTTTTTGGATTGCTTTGCGTTTTTCGGAAACAAGAGATTAGTTCTCGAGAGCATCGTTTCCATTTGGATCTTAAGAAACCGCGCAAAGTATTTGTAAGTTATTATATCGCACTCTTTTATATACGCTTAACGTAGCCGCGATTTTATACTTCTGCACATTTCAATTAAATGCTCTGTTATAATACTCATACTCTTCTTTTGTTTTGATTGGAGTCATTTTGGACGCTGCAATATTTATTTTATTTGCTGGTCGTAAAGGATCAAGACGTAATAACAGCGTAGGGTTGCTTAAAATTTTTTTTCAAGAAATTTTAACAACTTTTCTTAGAGCGCGTTAAAAAAATTTTAGGATGATAGAGAGTCGTTTTTTAACGAATATTGGCGGAAAGGAAGAAAACAGATTGACTTCCATTATAGTATTATTGGAAAAGACGCAGGAAAACAATGATGTCAGTATAAGCAAAATAACGTGAATTCTTTTAACCTTCCTTGAGTGCAATGCGGTAGATGTGCAAAGAAGTCTCAAAAAAGATCGTTTTTCATAACCAAACCAAGTTCTAGGTTGCCTTTTACTTATTAGAAGAACTGTAAATATATACACTGTTCGATTAAACATTGTGAGTAATTTTGACTTTCTGAAAAAGAACTTAATTAATCGTGAAATTTACTTTCGTTTTTCTTTCGAAAATTTTCTTAAGTGCTTTCACAATAATCGGCTTAAACGGTCACATTTTTTTGCAAAGCAGAAAGACTTTAAAACTAATTTTAGCATAAATTTCGTAAAAAAAAGTTCTCTTTGTGCCGTGCCACGTCCTTGGATAAGCCGCCGTCTGCTCAAACTTGCTCCTTTCGTTGCAGCATTATGACTGTAACTTTTTATGATCGTTACAACTTCTCCGAAGTTAATTGCGAACATACTAACGAACTTATTAAGAAATCTGTGGTGAAGGTGGTGTGAGACATTTCAAGCTTCTTGGCAAGCTTCTTTACCTTTTCATATATCCAGGTTTTTAGTTTACTATAGTGAATTTTCATTTGAGTTTAGCTTTTAAAATTAAGCAAAATTACGTATTCCATTGCTAAAGAACACCTGAATTTTGCTGAATGTGGATCACGTCAGTTCACGTTCACGTAAACCGCTCCGCCTATACGGTTGGAAACGAAATATAATTTTTTCCATTTACTTATGAAAATAACAGGAGAATGTTATTTAATTAAAGATATTTATTAGTCGACCATAATGTGCGTGTGTCTTTATTTATACTGTTACGAAAATTGGCCTTTCCGTACTTTTAACCTTAAGGCTCAGTTCGTATCTCTAGATCGCGAAAAGCTTGGATTTTGGTTATTTACAATTTCTCTTATTTATTCACAAGTATTTACAACTCAATTATTTTACAATTTATTACAAAGTAATTATTTCTTCAATAATTGGTTACTCCTCTAATATTTTTAATCGACTCTGTTGTTTCAAGCAAAATGCTCTGCTTATAAACCCTGCGAATATCACAAACTCTGCATACCCTTCTGCTTTACCTGAATTCGTAGTTTCATTAATCCCTTTCATGTCAGGTTTCGCGGAAATTCTTTGCCAATCTTTACTTTTATTACCAGCTGCAAATGCGTCTTTTTATGACCGTGGTAGATATTACATTCAGAAGAATTTCCACCCTAGATTTATCGAATTTGTTATAGTTGCCTTTCATTAGTTTGTGATTTTCAAAACAATACTTTTGTCTTTATTGAATAGCGATCTTCTCGGGTTTGGTTAGGCAACCATTTCATCTGTTATATATGTAAAATTTATGTTGCAGTAATCAATAAATCATTCCATTCCGTAAACGGAAATGGGAAGAACATATAATCAGGCGTCCTTAAAATCAAATCAAAAATTTGTTACTGAAAAAACTCAGACCGTGACAATGGTTTTAATGTCTGCCGGAGTATTTATTAATTGTTTGCATGAATTTTGGCCATTTCTCGCTTTAAAAAGTCAGTTATTGAAAAGTTAGTAGAATATTTATTAATTATTAACTGCTAAGCTGTTCGAAAATTCTTTGAGAGTTTAAGCTGAGTTTTCGTTCAATAAGTCTTGCAATTCAATGTGTTCGAACTTTTTTGGTTCTAAAGGCCGTTTTCTATCCTTGACATCAAATTAATCGCTTTTAGACCGTTGAAACTGAAACCGACAATTGGGATATGATAGAACAGCATCACCGTAATTAGTTTTCCTCAAATCATGAATGTTGAAAATGAGAAATGAATATCGAAAATGCAATTTTGACCGTTTCAGCGTCTGTATAACTGAATAATTCATAAAACTGAATAGAAAATTATTATTTAAGGTAGAGGAAAGTCAAAATTATCGAATTCAATCCTTATCTACTGGTATTCCCATTACTTTATTACTTATATCTGTAGAAGACGCCTGCCAAAGTACATGTAGTGTATAAGATAGGGAGGTAGACTTTATTACTTCTTTACACATTACATTAGTTTGCGGTAAAAAGTACATAAAGTTTCTAAAATTTTTATAATTATTTATACATTTTTTTTTATTTGTAGATGTATCATTTTTTCAAACGGTACTATTTCCGCTTTGGAGTTATAAAATACTTGTGGTTTAAATTAATATATTTTTTATACAATCCAGCAATTATGTGGACGTATTTACTAGCGCATCATCTATTTCTCACAAACTCGATCTATGGCTCTCGCCGAGGAAAATATATGACGAGCTTTGTACTTCAATTTTTGCTACCGCGAACTTTCCACATCACAACAGACAAACAGGCAGAGAAATGTTTATGGTTAAATTGGCTAAGTTTCTCACTTTAATAAGTGTCTGTTAGGCTCTGTAAACCACTGTACGTCGCCATAGTTTTTGACAGAGAAATATTTGTTCTTAATAATTTTCCGTATTAAGCGGAACGAAATTCATAAAAATGAATTTTTAAGTTTAATTTTATTGTAGTAACAAATACTTCAGTTCAGTTTTCAAAACTATTTCTTAACTTTGCCTTCCTCTTTCCTTAATATTTTGACAGCACAATACTATACCGAGAATTTATAAGTTTAATGATCTTTTCCATCTAATCTTTTGTATACCAATATGTTCAAGATTGAATATCTGCCAAATTAGTAAAAATATTACGAAGCAAATGGAAAACTTACAAATTTCTTGTAATAAGCTTATTGCGTATTGTCCATACTTATTACACGTAGAGTACGTATTGCATATATCTGTACGTTTTGCAATATCTTCTGAAAAAAATAAGAATTGTTCTTTGTTGCAAAACAAGTGGATTTAATAAATAAGTAAGTCATGGTAAATAGAAAATATTTGCTACAAACTTAAAATAGGACAACGAAAAAATTTAAAACAAAACATAAAATTTCTCGAAAGTTGCGAGAATACGTTTATAAATAATGAATTATTTACAGAAAACATACAACAATAATAAACAGAAATTAAAACAAATAAAATCAATCGACGAGTTCTGAACGCTTAGTATCTATCATTAGATACAAAAGAAAATTTTCTCAGCTTCCCAGAGGTAAACTAAAATATTTTATTTCTAAACTTAAACATTTGTGTCAATTTTGAAAACATTATGTGCTAAACCTGCAAACCCTTTTGTATTCTCGACTGCTTTAAGTCAGTATATCACTCAAGTTTCTCAAGCTCAACAACGAAACATTGAATCATAAAAGCTAAAATAAATCAAATTTCATATTCAAAATAATATTATTTCACTCGAATTTGAAAGATTAAAGTCATGGTTATACAAACCGTTATGTTCCAGAAATAGGAATGATGACGTTATCCTCGAGAAGTGCGAATCTACCTATATCCGTGAAGAATCTTACCTTAGAGATAAATATATGCGAGGATTATTTGCTACATACCAAAACCAGCTAAATGCGTTATCGTTGAACAACATTGAGTACTAAATATTTTTTAGATCACTTTGCCTAATACAATTCTACATAAAATGTCGGAAGTTATAGCTTATTGCCAAATAAATAATGGGTGTCTCAATAATAGTACGTCATTTCATTAAAAATTAAAAACGCATACTTCTTGTGTGAATTTTGATATGTTTATAGGTGGAGGCGTGGCAGACTTTCTTCAAAATTCGCTGCATAGAGCTCCGTGAAATTTGAAATTTTTGGGAAGGATGCCGAGTTGATGTTTTTGGGTTTTCGGCATCACTCGTTTACAGCAACCAAAGCAAGCGCCCGGGTGGTTCATCGACGCAAAGGAGACGTATTGTCTATAATCGCAAGCCAGTTTCTTCAAATTTTATGACCACTCTTCGAATTGTTGACACATTGCATGCAGTTTCTCGAAGGAAAATTCCATAAAAACTGTGTTTTAAAAATTTTTTAAAAGTTAAACAATTATAAATATTAACAAGTAGTCATCGATATTGAAACAGTCGACTGGGCCATTAGCTGTTTGCTGTCAGTCACTACTAATTCAACTTATTTTAATTAATTACACTCTCGTTTTGTGCGAGAGAAGGTAATTACAAAAAAATATTTTTCTGTCGGTAATTAATACATTTAAAAAGCATTAATTTAAATAGTGCAAGAATATTAATGTGTTCATTACACTTGTAACACGCGCAAATATTACGCAATAACGGTAAACAATATATAAACTCTGTATATTTTAATAAAAAAATATCTCCCTCAAATATTACGAATATGCCGCTGAAGTTGTAAGTTGAAAATAGTGAGTGAGCCTAATCGAATGTGATTAACGAAAATGTAACTCACCTTGCTCCGAGTAGGTTGTCACGACAAATAAACATCATTTTCTCAACTCAGAATTTTAAACATTTTCTAAAAAAAATTCGATTCTTAATAAAAGGTCTAACAACTTTCCCAACAAACCTTTATATAGAAATTTTAGTTTTAGAAATTTCTCATGAACTGTATGTGTAAGTTGCAAAGACTGTAATCTTATGAATACTTAAAGATTGTTTTATCAATACAATCAACGTAAATACATTCTGCTCGAACCGAATTCAATAATTCGTGTCGCTGCGTTGTTTGTGATACTGTATCGCAAGAGAGAGCGAGGAAACATTAGCGCAATATACGTCGTACATATTGTATTTCGTATACATCTCGAATCATATTTTCGGACGATTTGATAGCATTATAGATAAGTTCCTATTCACACTGAAGCTCGTGCCTTCACGTGAACTGCCTGCGAGACGCAGTTCTGTACGTTGTAAACATTTGGTGCACTATCGTATTAAACTCTATGATGCGAAATAGTCAATTATATAAAAAAATGAATTAGAAGTATTTTAAAATTTTGTTATTCTTTTCTGAAGCAGCCTTCAAAAATTAGTTAAAAGCATTAAACGTGATCGTCAGCGTTTCACTTTTTGTTTGAAAATATCTGGAGCTGAAAAGATTACTTAGGTATTGATATGGCTGAGAAATCTATAAATCTATAACTTCTCAAATTGACCGTTGTGAAAGTGACAGCATAAAGCGAGATTATTTGCCTTAATTATTGCCTACGAAGATTAAGACTTAGAAAAAAATTACATTTACCATTAAAAGTCAACACGTTTTATTTTCCTGCATCTTCTTACAGATATCGCCTAAAAAAGTGTATGTATATTAATGTAAAGAGTGTTTCAACAATAGTACAATATTTGAATTTTTTGCCATTCTTTTTTCATGTAAATGGCAACTCTGAAATCTGTCAATTGTAATTGTTTCGATTATTAAAAATGGAGCGTTACACAAAAGAAGAACGCATAGTCAAAACCCATTGCAAAGATATAGAAGCTTACTCTGAGACCGCTGAATGAATATTCGTCAAGCAAGTTCACCTAATGTGTCCACAATTCGAAAAGTTGTCAAAAAAATTTGGAGAAACTGGTTCGATTGTAGACAAGAATGTGTGAAGGGATATTACGTGGGTCCCTGCCGTGACCTCTTAACCCCACGGTGCCCGTTGGCACACGGAAAGGCAAGCACCACTAATGCCCACCAGGGTGTAAGGCCCCAGGATTGGAATGTCTTACAACCCTGCAGTTCCAGTTGTAAGGAACATATTTGTTCCGTTTGTCTTTTGCCTGGGTCAGGCCATCGGTCGTTCCAGGCGTTCCTCTTCGGAATTTAAAGAAAAAAAATGATTAGACGCTTATAGTTTCCAATACCTTTATTCACAATTTATATAACTATAAAATACAAAAAATAACCGTCCGTCCGTCACCCTGTCGGATTTTGTTACCTTTTACCAATACAGTGAATTCGCCATCACGCCCTCAAATTACGGATTAACACGGATAATAATATCAAACTCCGACATGCGACCACACGCGTCGCGATCCAGAACAAGAGAGAAACGGAAACGATCGCGTTCCCCACTTGTTCTGATTTTCCGGTGGCGTTGCCACTTAGTTTTATTTTCCCCAGGGTCGCATTCTGATCCTCCCAATTAGGGAGAGAGAGCGTGTAGACCAAAACGAGGGCACGACTTTGGTCCTTACACTTCCCTCCCCCTTCGGTATCAGGCGTAGGCCCTGGCCCTACTATAACTTTAAGGACAATTCAATCATCAGTTCAAATTAATTATCTACCATACATAAGATAATAATGATATCAAAGACAAATTAGTGGGCACGTTAGTCCAATCCAAATGGTACTGTTTACATTCGATTCCTTGAAGAGGATCTCGAACACTATCAAAAGAAATTTGTTAACAAACCATCTATTGGTTACAATTCAAGTTACTTAACGCTAGCTTAATGATAATACATAAGATAGCTCTGATGGTAACAGCATAATAATGGATGCCTAAATCCAACTCACATGGTATCTTTTCGTTCGACTCTTCGAAGAAGATCTCCAATAACATCAACTTAAAGAAAACGTTATCGAACTTATTACTAGTTACAATTCAAGCTATTCAGAACAGCATTATTTATAATGCATAGTACAATGATAATGAATAAAAGAAAATGATAATAACGGACGCATAAGTCCAATCCACACGGTATCGGTCATCTCTGTCAACACCAACTTGGAAAATGTTATCGAACTTTGCGGGATGCCTCCTCTGCCTTCGGCCCCCAAGGTCCTCTTAATGGCAGGAACTCGATAATCTTCCAGACTTTGGAACCAGTTAGGATGAATCGGAAACGGCGTCCTCCGTGGTGGTACAGCCGCTCTACCCGTCTTCCGTAACGACCCTGCCGGAGCATCTCCGCCCGGAGATCCTCTGCCCCTCGGCGGATGTCATATGGCAGCTCATGTAACGTGAAGAGGCGGCGTCCTTCCGGCCTTACGTGGTTGGCCGCGGCAGCCTCTCTTCTGCGGCGGACAGCTCCCGGACCCCTCGGGCCGACCTCGGACCTCGGGCTGGTAACTTCGGGCGAGCGGGAGCACGTATCGGTCTCCCGCACGGGTGACCGTCAGGCGGCACCAGCCCCCTTGAAACTCCAACTCCCTCTCGACGGTACGTGGGCGTAGTCGGTTAGTTCGTTCCACATCCCTGAAGTCATTTCGCGCGGCCTCGCGAAGCGCACCGGGGACGTTTGCATACGGCCTTTCCTCGTATATCTGCAGTGGCGGCTCCTCGTCTCTGACTTCCTCCCGCTCCCAACGGAACCGATCATGACGGCGATGCACCTCGTCCACCCATTCGGAGTCGAACAAAGAGTCGGTGAATTGGGACAAATCTTCCCCGCTCTCCTCCGTCAAACCAGCTGGCTCCGTCTCCTTTTCACCCTGGCCCTCTTCGGTACCACCTTGTTCTTCCTTGAGGCCCAGGCAATCCAATACCTCGGCGACGGGCCCCTCTAGTTCGTCCGATCGCTCTGATGAACGGAGGTCCTCAGTGACCTCGGTGGTGGGCTCCGTCTGGGTAGCGATTGTTGCCGACCTCTTCGGTGGCTCGCTCCCTGAAACCTCTTCTATCGCCACGCCTTCTGGCTGTGGCCGCTCGTCCCACGTGTCTGGGTACGTGGCGACTACCACCCCGACATAACGGACTTTCGAGCAACCGACCTCCCTCCATGCCTTAGTCACTAACCCCTTGAACTCGAGGTTGGGAGTCATCTCGTCTTGGCATTCCGGAACGCTTGGCTGGCTGGCACCCCCTTCGGCCAGCGGTCCAGCGGCTCCGTCGACTCCCAACTCCCGGAGGCGATTCCCAATCTGCCGGATGAGTGCTCCACGATGAGCCTCTCTACCTGACATCGTGTCTACAATGATATAAAACTGATTAGTAAGCTTAAATGGTATGTGATATAGAAAAAATAATTTAAAGTTACGTAAATAAGTCAGTGGTTAACTGACATCTCTCCTTCCATTCGGAGCCTCTTCTGGGTCTACAGCTATGGCCTTCAAGTCGGCCACATGTGCGGTGCGACTTGCCCCGCCACCCTGTAACCTAACAGTGACTGGTGAGATGTACTCCTGGACCCTATACGGTCCAACATATCGCGGTGCTAGCTTGTCAGCAAACTTATCAGCTACTTTTGAGAGCGGATAATGCTTGACCAGTATATCATCTCCTACGCGCGGCCTTTGCTTACGGCGGCGTAAGTTATAAAACCGACTCTGCTCTTGACAGCTTCGTTCAAGGTTTCTTTGTGCCATCTTCACGATTCCTGGAAGCGTACTCATTTTCTCCTTCAACGTCTTCCCGGGATTAACTCGTTCCCGATCGTGTTCTCTGCAACGGACCCACATAATCGGAACATACAGTTACTTAGGGTTCCTCCGATATTTTTCCAGCAGGCTTCCGTTGATCAACCTTGTACTCCAGACAGGTTCTACATTTTCGGACATATCTTGCAATGTTCCGATACATCCCTGGCCAATAGTAGCGCTGACAGACCCTTAGTGCGGTCTTCCTTATACCCATGTGATTAGCGGTAGCATCATTATGATTTTCGTTCAACACTCTTATTCTCAAATAGCTCGGCACACATAGCTTCCAAGGCGTATTATCCTCCTCTGATATATTCCTAGGGAAATGCCGGTACAGTCTTCTCTCAAGCATCGTGTATTCCGGGTTTCCGCTTGGATTTTCGGTAACCTCCTTTACCTTTTTATCCAGCCAGTTACATCTTTGGTGCTGTGGATTCACCACCTCCACTCTCTTTGCCTCCTCTACGAGCTGTCGTGACAGCAGGTCTGCTACTACATTCTTTGTACCTTTTCTGTACTTTACAGAGTAGTCGTATTGCTGTACCTCCAATACCCATCGTGCTATTTGACCGGATGGATTGTCGATGGCATCTAACCATTTTAACGACAAGTGATCCCTGATCACTACAAATTTGTAGCCCTCCAGGTATGGGCTCATTTTCCTGATTCCGTACAGGATAACCAAACACTCCTTTTCCGTCACGGAATAATTCCTTTCGGCCGGGTTCAGCCGTCGACTGGCATACGCGATGACCTTTTGGCCCCATTAATGTTCTGCGTTAAGACGACTCCCAATCCAATATCGCTGGCATCCGTTTGCAGGTAAAATAGCTCGGAGAAATCCGGACAACTCAACACCGGAGTGTCCGTCAAACGGTGCTTTAGCAGTTCGAACGCCGTCTGTTGTTCCTCTGTCCAGAGCCAATGTTTTCCTTTCCTTACCAACTTATTCAGTGGTTCGGCTATCGCGGAAAATTCTGGAACAAAACGTCGGTACCACGATGCCATATCAAGAAATCCCCTTCCCATCCGTTGGTGCTGGAATCTTGTTTATCGCGGCCGTCTTTTCCGGGTCTGTGTGCACCCCACGGTCACTAATGATATGACCTAAGTATCGAACCCTGTCTTTGATGAATTCGCACTTCACGGCATTGATACGCAGCTTCGCCTGACAGAACCTTCGGAACACTTCCTTCAAGTTCACAAGATGCTCCTCAAGGGTTCTTCCAATAACTATGTTGTCGTCTAAGTACGCGAAAGCATGCGGTTCCATCTCGGAACAAATCACGGAATCTAAAGTACGTTGGAAAGTTGCTGGTGCTGAGTGTAAACCAAATGGCATAACTTTCCATTGAAACAGTCCCCTTTCGGGCACGGCGAAAGCAGTATACTCTTTGCTTTTCTTCTCCAGCGGTATCTGCCAATATCCATCACGCAAATCTAGGCTGCTTATGTAGCGAGCCTCCAATATCTCCTGTATTTTTGGCACCGGATATGCATCTGGGGCGGACCTCTGGTTTAAATGTCGGAAGTCCATGCATAATCTCCATGTTCCATTTCTTTTCTTCGCTAGTGTTACCGGTGAACAATAAGGGCTCTTCGACGGTTCGATGTGGCCTTTCGCCAACATTTTGTTCACTTCGGTATCAATCACGCCTTGCATAGCTGGGTTTCGAGTCATCTTAAATGGTCAATCATTGTTCAGTACGATCTTGTGTTGGGCTATGCTCGTTGGCCCTTGCACGTCAGCGAATTTTTGTAACTCCAGTTGTATAAAATTTTCTACAAAATCCTTTCCGTTATCCCCTCGATCCTCATCAATTCGTTCGATGTCTTCCGTTGCTGGTTCAGCATTCAACTGTTCGTTGGCATCTTCATTCTTCGTTGCAAAGTTGACTTCCATCTTCCCCTTGATGACGGGTTCGGGATTTATTCTTTCTTCGAATACGTCACCTTTCGTTGAACTGTCTAATAGGTCTTGCACTGCCGTTTCTTTCATTGCATGACACTGCGGACTGTCAATGTGCAACCGAGCCGCACACGACGCTGTTTTATTCCCGCACCTTATAGTTGTTCCAAAAGCCTGTAAGAAGTTATAACCTAGAATTACCTCTTCGGTAGCTCCCGGCATTATGACTAGCTTGAGCAGCGTCGTAGAATCTCCAAACTGTGTACTTCAAAGGAACGAGGTATCTGCGGACACTCTGGTCCCATCTGCCAATTGAATCTCTGCCAGGTGTGGCTTTCGTCGGTAACGCCCTTAAATTTTTCTTGCGAACTCCTCTGTAATGAAACTAGTTGTTGCACCTGTGTCAACCGTGGCGGTAGTTGGTATTCCAGCTTTAACTACCTTAGCTGCCAAACGACTCGTCTCGAACTGCAATCCTGTCCATTCATGATTTTCTGATGAGTTGTGATTTGCAGGTGGGGATTTTACTAGTGATACGAACTGTTGTTGGGGCGCACAGCTCCCTTTGGACGGTGGGCTCCCCGACAGTTTCAGGACTTTCGTGGACCGTTATTTTTGTTGGGCTGTGCCTCCTGAGCAGCTTGTCCACGCTGATAGCATTCCTCGACTTTGACTCCATGCTCCGGACAATTCCGTTGTACGTGTCCCCTCTGACCACACTGCCAGCATGATCGACTTGGTGCCCCTCTTTCCGGTGCGTCACCCTGTCCCACCAATCGATGCTGCTCACGTTGTGCCATGTCCCTGAATGGCGAGGCTGTTCGCGTACCTATTCACGCGTCTGATTCCCAGCCGGAATACTCTCCCAATCCTCCGCCATTTCTAGAAGTTCTCTCAAATCTCGGAAGTCCTTCCTTCGGATGTACCGCAAGTATTCAGGTTGGGCGTTGGTATATATTCTTTACAATTTTTGGGCTTCGGTATAGCCCACGTGTCTCATCATCGTCTGGAGTGATAAAGCATAGTCTTTAAATGACTCCCTTGGCTTTTGCACTCGCTTACGGATTTCATCTTCTAAGTTCTGAAAATATCTGGACGGTAAAAAGAACTGTAGGAAGTCTCTCTTGAAGGCTTTCCACTCCGTCCATCGGCAATTATTGTTTTTAAACCAGGCCAACGCATTTTCCTGCAGCAGGATAATCATCGTGGGCGGTAAGGTGTTTTTATTTATCGCGTACACCTCCGCCAAGTCTTCCACTCGCTCGATAAACTGTAGGGGGTCGCGTGCCCCTCTGTAAGTGAGTCCCCACTTTCGGACTACCTCGATCACCGGTCTTCCTTCTGGTGTAGGCTGCACGTAAGAAGGAGGCGGACCGATCATCCTATACGGCTGATCTCGTGGCCCGGTCGCACTCTGAATGATGTTTACTGGTGAGGAACTTCCAGACTGCCCCTTCGGCAGATTCACCGTCAATCCTGCCTTCGGGTCGGCCACGCTCTCCGGATGTTGATCTGTGTATGTTAGTGCATAACCCGCCAACGGTCGTGCTTTTCCTGAATCGCGAGTAATTACGCCACGACTTCCTGTTTTTGCTCCCCGCCTACAAACCGGCCCCAACGCTTCCGGAGGTCATCCATCGTGCCTCCACTTTCGAGTTGAAACTCAGTCAGGTACTCCACCAACTCATCCTTTCGGAGCGCGTAGGCCCACGTGGTACGGATTGTATTCGCCATGTACAAAATTAAAGATTCGTTTCTTATGCCTTACAACTTCGAACGTCTGCTTGATGCTACCAGCAAGGAGAAAGGTACCGTCGTTTTAAATAGTCTTACAACCTTTACTATATGAACCTTGTTGCCTTGTCTCTCTTAGGGGTATGGGCAAGTTTTTTTCAAGTTAGAACAAATCTCTGCTTTTCATATAAATAAAAGTAGATAACCAACCTACGAAATAGGACGTCACGTTATGTTTATGAAATTATAAAGATTGAACTCTCTCTTGTTATTATTGTTGTTCTGTTAATGATGATTATATCGAATTACTGTCAGATGATGAAGTAACATTTCCCAATCCGAGAAATGATAAATAGCTCTGTCTCGTATTACCAAATATAAGTTATATCGACACGTACTCCTTCACCTTTAGTATAGACTCAATACGACAAGTGAATGGTACGTCACCGATTGGAAATTAATAACAAAAAAAAATTCTTTCTCTCTTTTTTTTCTCTGCAAGGTGACCGCAATCGCTCACACGTTATGCACCTGTGCAAGAATTGAGAAATATCTTCATTTCTTTCTCTTTTAAGGAAAATATTCGTAAAACATACACATCATAATTACGAGAAAGGAAACACAAAACACAGAAATGCGTTAAAAAACATTGAGATTTTTCTTATTTTGTTTTTTCAATAAATATATGCGTTGCTGGTTAAAAGATATTGAAAAAGATATGTTTATTTAAGTACATAATATTTGCATTCTTATCTCTTTAATTTTCCGCTATTTTACTATTATATCTGCATGATTTTGATGCACATTAATTTAGATGATGCATTCGCTATACGTAAGAAGACACACTCGCACAATCAGATACTAAATGTAAAAAAATGCAAGAATTTATATGATTTGACCATATGGCTGGGTAAAGCCTAGTTTCTCAGGTTGATAAAACTCATAAGTGATAGCGAGAAAACTTAATTGTCAGGGGCAGGGATGCTGTTAGTTCATTGCAAAGCTGAGAAATGAAAAGTGAACGCAACACAGTCTAAAAAAAGCGTATTTTTCGCTACTTTTTGGAGTTTTCGAGTTCTACCGTGTATGCCATTTGATATACTGGAGCACGACACTTGTATCAAAGGAGGTGTTATTCATATTGTTACAGAACTTCCATTTGTAGTTTTCTTTTAGACAAAGTCCGTATCGCTAGATCGTGAAAAGCGAAGATTCGTATTTAAAATTGCTTTATTTACGAAGTAATATTTACAATCTCAATGATTTTTTTACAATTTATTAAAAGGAAATATTTTTATAACGCTTATCTGCTTCTCGAATATTTTTAGTCCGCTCACTTGTTTTAAATACAATCATCTGTTTATAAATCTTACGACTATCACAAACTCTGTGCCTCTTTCTGCTATGCCCGCTAGTACTTTGTTGCTGGACTTCACGGCGTGGTTTCATTAATCCCATTCCTGTCAGATTTCGCGGTACTTTTTGTGAATCTTTGCTTTCATCGACAGCTGCAAATGTGCCTTGTTACGACCACCAGAGGTAACACATTAGAAACAATTTCCTATTTTATAGATTTTGCAATAGAGTGGTATGTGTTCTTATATTTTGGTGTACAAAGTTGAACGTACTTTACGTTTCTCTATAGAATTTTTTTATTTAGGCGTATAATTGATATGTTTTCAATTAAATCATGACAGATTTTATTCTTTTTTCGCAAAAATTTCTTTTAATATCCGGGATCTGTGAAAATCTAAAGGAATGTGTTGTATATTGTGTCACTTCAAACGCAACGCAACGAGAAATGAGCATTAAGAACTCTATAACATGCGTCAGAAATACCGAAAGTTTGACAATAAAGTTCCAAAGTTTTGATTTCAACTTATAGGATTATCAACTTATAGATTATCAAAACATTAAATTACAAAAACACTTTTAAATGATTTACATGACTCCCGGTTTATCACTTACGCCGTGACACATTCAAAAACCGGTGTTCCGGTGTTCCGCTATTCCCGAACTACCAAATCAAACACCTTGGGTACAGATCATTGTTTCCTTCTGGTCAGAGGGTAAATCCAGTTCATTTTCCCACAACCAGCCTCAATACTCCCCGAAGGGCCGCACCAGGCGGTCAGTCAACAAGGCATTCTTAAAGTTTGCTGTCGTTACCAACATAGTACAATAAGCTTCCTCATTCAGACAAACTGATTCCCGAGGACTTACTTGTTCACTTTAATCGACCTGTACTGTTTCGGGTGTGAACATCATAATACCTAATTTTTCGGATTATTATGTAGTTTGAAATACATCGACACATTCAGCTAACGTTTTCCGTGTTCCCAGTTCAACTACTACCTCAATCAATCATAGATACCAACTGGCTTGCCACAGTACTATTATGACCTAAATAGCACAGAACTATAGAGAAGAAAAGACATCTAAAATAGATACAATTCTCCAGCTTCCTCCTACAATCAGAAAAATACCTGTGGCCGGGAATTAGTAGTTAAAAACCTTCATCTTCATTTACCCGCCACCGTAGATAGCGTTTATAGCTAGCACTACGAAAAGGTAGAAGATTCGGCCATTTATGTTCTGCTGGGTTCAGATACATAATTTCCCTAGCCAAAACATTACAAAGCCACACAAATTTTAATAAAAACTTTTTATTGTTCGATAATATCTCTTAGAAACTCATTATAAAATCCTTTATATAAATCTTGCGTGTCGCCAGACAATGTTGATGTAAATTATCTACAGGTAAAATTGAAAGTAGACCGATTGAGGAATGTTGTATATATGGCCAACTCAAAAACATAGTTTCGAGGAAAGCGCGATAGAAGGAAGAATAGTTTTAAATATTTACTACTTCACTTGAAAAAACAAATCTCGTCAATAGAATTCGAGTCTCTTAAGATCTTGTCCGTTTGAGACAATCAGGTAAGTTTTGTCAGATATGTATATGACCCAATATATAGTATGTCTTACACCTCACTTTAGGTATATTGCAATCTGATGTAAAAATTTGCTATAGCTAACGGTCAATGTCGGTATTTTAATGCGGTACGTCAACTTCAGCACTCGTTCTTTTCTTGTTCATGTTTTTATAATTGTTGGTGGTAGTTCTTAACTGTTTGTCTTTTAAATATTTGCTGCACTTATGCGATTATAGTTTAATGTGCATCTGTGCGCATGTAATTGAAATGTTGCAGATTTTACATTTCTGCACGAACGATTCTAATATTTGTTGTATGTGACTAATGCTAAACACTAAACACTAAATCCTTTTATGTGCTTGTCATGTTAAGGGTGTTAGTTGTAATCGAAAACGGGGTACTATTGAATACAATTGCATCATCACCACGATGTCTTCAAATACAAAGTAATTTCAAATACTTGATTAAGAAGAGTAAACTGAGTAAGTGACTAACTGGGAAAATTATTTTATTGTTCTTTGTCTATGGTTTCGTAGAAGTTGAGACTTTGTTATGGCGTTTCTTTCAATTGCTTTATTTTTTATATTTGCTATTATATATAAACTTTATTTCTTAAACGTAACAATGCGGCTTACATATGTCAAAATTTTTTCAGGGCCAATATTTCACATAAGAGAAAAGAATCAAGAGAATATTGTAATTAAAGATGTACAGTATGTGAGGGTCTTTCCTCGGTCGAGAATTCACTCGTCAACTTATTCAGAATGCCTTCCACAAGAAATTTATAACTTGCGGAACAAGTTTGGTAGATGTTAATTACTTGATTTGCCGTATCGAGAAGAGGCTTGTGATCGACGCTTCCATTGTTTTATGATAACAAAAGACTTTATTTAAGATTTTATTTGACTAAAGCTGACGTTTGGTATTAATTTTACGCCCATCTGCAGATTGTTTTTTTTAGTGTTGATATTTTAACCAAAAAAAAATGTTGCAAACCATTACTATTTTTCAGGTTTTATAAACAATAATGTCACGAATACTAGGATAATGCGTTTGGCAACGTCTGCTTTGATGGTTACCTGTACGAGAGATTGCACAAAACCGGAAACTTCCAAATCATATTGATCGGAAAGAAAACTGAAAGATGATTTTGACTTTTGGAAAGCGTTGGCACCTTCAGAACCTTGTCAGATTTCAATTGGAACGCAAACTTTTTCGGGATGCCCCAAACCTCTCTTCCTTTAATTCTAAGGCCAGTCTGCTTAAGGTTGACTTGCTGCTACTTAACGATAATTAAATGTAACATCTTCACTTGAATCAGAGGATATGTCAGGTTAAAATGAGAGACGATCTTCAGTCTTGACAAATAATAAGTTTGCACATAGGGCTAAGAACAATTACTAAGAGAACAGGATGGATTATTTTCACGATGTTTAACGCTCCGTTTGGCGAAAGCCATTATTCAAAACTGTGGCAATTTCAAAAAGTGAAAAAACTGAATGTCGGAAGTTGAAATCAGATCAGATGACCGTTCTTTGAACCCCTGTCTCGTATATCTTTTCCTACATAAAACAAACTTTTGTGTACAGTAACATAATCTAATGTTTAGGGCTTTATGATAAGAATTTGAACAAAAACGTGAGTTTATATATTGTAGCTCACTCCATATAAATGTCCTCACAAGAAGTAAGCGTTTATATGATATCACCGTTTAATTTTTAGTACTTTATGAGACAAAATTATTTGAAGAATAATGAGATCTTTGAGAAAAAAAATTCAATTTGTTATATGTTGCACCATGCCTGAATTCATCTTTTACCCCCGCTTTTATATACATTTCCACCTTATATTCTCAAACAAGTTTTACTTTTTGGTATTTTGTTGCAAAATTAATGAAGAAGAAAACACTAAGTGAGGAGATTTGGGGTATTTCTAGCAGGCAGGCCCTGCTGGAACATGTTTTTAATTGTTTTTGTTTTGGTTAATCAAAAAACTGCAGCAACAATTTCGTAATTTCAATACCAACTTAAGTTGTTAAGGAGCCTTGGAATCAAATTAAATAAGTAAAAATATGTATTTAGTTGCATCAATATTGGGGCTTAGAAGAGCTCACCACAGCAATTTCCATCCACACAGCTGGCGGTCTTCGATGATTGAAAAGTGAAGTTGCAAGAGATGGCTAGCCTTCCAAAGCTATCAAAGTACGGGTACGGAATATTTATTAGGTCTTTGCATGTATTGAAGCATTATTGTTAAACGATATTTTAATTACTTAATGATACTCTATTATTACTCACTTATGCTAAGCTTGCATTTTATTATATTTCTACTTAATGTAAATCTAGCTAAAATCTGATTTTGTACCCTTGTTATGATAACCCACTTTAAAAAACTAAATTTATAATTTTGTTTACGCTACCGCTATAACACATGCTAAACAAGCACTACTATATTATATAAGTTACTGACCACAGTCAGTCAAAAATGAAGTTATTAATAAACTGAGTTTCAATCGCAAGCACTTTGCCTTTGATTGAATTTGATAAGTTATTGTTAAATAATCGCTTTCTTCATTACAGTATTTTGGCCAGCGACTTCTACAAGTAAAAGTGATAAAGTATTGGGAAATACCAGTGTCTTGACTACGATAATTTGCCCTTCCCCTACCTAACACAAAAATTTTCTATTGAGTTTCATTCAATTATTCAGTGAACATAGATGCTAATCATGGAACGGTCCAAATTGCATTTGCGACATTCATTTTCAACATTCATGATTTGAAGAAATCTGCTGTCGAAGCCCATGAAAAGCTTTAAGAAGCATATGGTGATGCTGTTCCATCATATCATAATTTTCGGTTTCAGTTTCAACGTTTTAAAAAAGTTCGAAGACAATGAATTGCAAGACTTATTGAAAGGAAACTCTGCTTAAACCCCCAAAGAAATTTCTAACAGCAATTTTTCTCAATAAATGGCTTTTTTCGACGAAAAAATGGGCAAAATTCATGCAAACACCTAATACCGCTCACTCACAGTGGAGGGAAAACATCAAAAAAAAAAAAATAGATCTAACGCTAAAAGAATTGTGGATCACGCTAATGGGTGGCCAGTTGTCATGTAGTCAGTAGTTAACGAAAGATTCGTCAGTCCATAATTTGTAAACAAATAACGTAACAAAACTAATGTACGTAGAGAATGACGTTTTGCATTAGCTCAACATTGGTCTTTATCCCTTAATAATGTAAGTTGAAGAATATAACATTAACTTTTTTCGCGTAAACTAATCAATGCGTTATATGAAAATAACGACGCTTGGGAATCCTGTTCGCTATCAAGAGCGCTAATATCTGACAAACAAAAGTTAACTAGAATATTAAAATAAAAGTTAATTAGAAAATTATGTACAACAGGGCATTGACTTTAATCTATATTCATGGACTACGCACCATATTCAGGAATAAAAATTGTAATTTAAAAGTTCATAGATTTCGCGTATGAACTCAATAAGACGAGGCAGCATGTTACAGAAATCGAGAGGAATATTTTCAATTTATGTGAACTCCGAAATATATATGTTCCTATTTACTCTACTTACTTTGAACACTTGTTGTCTTGAATCGTTTCGAATATATGTTAGTATCATTCGCAGAATAAGTGGTGGCGTGATAATAATTTGGCAACGCTCGTTTCGATTAATGATTTTTTTACCATGCGCGTGACGTATTTTTATAAATATCGGAATTTTGCTGATAAAAGTTTTCTCGATTGGTTAAAAGTATTATTGGTTATACTAAAAAGTAAGTATAGTTGGTGCGGCACTGTGGTTTCTTTAAGTTTAAGCCACATTGTGCGATTTAATTAATTTTAATAGTAATATTCTTGGCTCCATTGTATTTGTTGTATAGGTATGTCTTCTTACCGATATAATATTGTTGTTTTGCTTTGTAGTAGACTTTACTTTTTTCTCATGTTCTATCATTACGGTTGTGTGTGTCATTGGTAAATCTTTTTTATCTGCGATATTTAAGTGAGTTGGGACCCTGTTTCGTTATAACATGCAGTCTGGGGATCCCTTTTTGTAATGCTATGAGAAGTGTGCAGATAAAAACTTAAGTGATCGCTTCTTGCTGTGCTGGTTCTGTAATTCCGCTGCACATCCAAAATGCCCAGCTTTTAGTGGTACACAATTTGACCACATTTTTAATAGGTCTAAAGGTCTTAGTGGAGCATGTCCGAAATGTAGGAAATGCATAAGCTATCCAAACAAACCTAATGTGGATTTGTTGAGTTCTGTGAAGATGTGAATATTGTCTCAAAAATTGTTAAAGTATTACAAGCCGTTCAATAGCTATCAATATCTGCGAAATTCCGATTGTGCTTCCACTTTAAGCGTTGTTGGAGAATTGGTTAATCATGATAATAATCCTCTATCCATGCAGGCATCTACAAATTTAGTTGCTGATCCGGTTGTGGGTCACAATGGTAGTGATGAACGCATAGAATGCAGCAATAATAATGATTGTGTGGCACAACGAAAGGCTGTTAGCCTTTGTGATAATTGATTGTACTGTACCTGATGACCAGTTAATTAGTGGCGAGTTGCTGAAATTTGCAACTGATTCGTATCGTGCTCGTGGTTCTCCGGAATGGAGAATGGCATCTATAATGGTGTACCGGTGCAGGATTTAGTGGCTGTTCCTGCTTCGAAGACTTTATTTGTTTCTTATTTCGAGGCTAAAATTAGTACTGAAAATATTGGTAATTATATATGTTCGAAAACGTCCGAAGTTGAAGTAGCGAAATTATCCATATATAAGATTAACGTTTTGCAACTGTTTTTCAAATTCTTGTACCGTCCTTGTTATATACCAAAACATCTGATGAAAAATTTTGGCCTGAAGGACTTTTAGTCAGAGAGTTTGTCCCTCATAAGAACATGGTTGGCTCATTGTCCTTGGAAGATAATACCAATCCAAAAGATTAGATTTTATTAAGATTCCAGAACCAGCTATAAATGATGCAGAAAATCTTCACTCTGATTTTCGAGTATTTCGTAAGAACAGAGTTACCAAAACAGGTGGAGGTGTATTGATTAGAGTAAATCGTTGTCTGCCGGTATCTACAATTTTTTCTTCCACTTCCTCTCATGCTGAGTTTTTATGTGTACAAGTTGATTTAAGCAAATTCTCTGTGTATAACGTGTGCATACATTCCTCCGTTGTCTGACGTGGTGGTATATATGGAGAAAAACATAATAAAAACTAATAAGTTCGAGTACATTCGCGTAAAATTATATGATTATTTAGTAAACAAGCTGCTTTAATTTGCATCAAAAAACCGCTTAGCGTGGTTCATTAGTTTTTGTTTTTTCGATAAATGAAGGCCTCCTATTTAGACTTTATACTAAGTACAACGCAATCATATGCTGACTTAATTGAAAGGTGTTTTTTAAATTGCTCTTTGATTTGAGTTATTTTGTTTTTTTTAACCGATAGTTCAAAAGTAAGCTTCACGGCCAAAAGTAACGTGCAATATGTTTTAGATCTAAAGCACTGCAATTATCGCGGAAGTAGTGAGTGGGCGACTCGATTCCGTAATGCTAACAGAGTCATGTTCGGCTCATGTAGAAAGATGCCTAAGTTCTCAAAATGATGCATAATCGGCGAATAGTCAAAATCGCAGCGATCAAATCTCTATATCTTATTGGCGCGATAATATTACTCGAATTTTCACTTTTTTCGCTTTCGAAAAGTACGTTTTTTATAAATCATTCACGAATTTTGTTATTTAGCCATATATTTCGTGAGATATATGAAAGCGTAATACAAAAATGTGTCTGAGATACCACGAAATGAGATAAATAATTACTGGTGTGAAGTTAGCCCACATAAATTTTTTGCGTTTGTGTCTTTGCTAAAAATGACTTTGCTAAGTTAATTGATAATAAAGCGGCATAGAAAAATAAACAAAATACNTTTGTTTATTTTTCTATGCCGCTTTATTATCAATTATCTTAGCAAAGACACGCAGCTAGCCCACATTTTAGCAAAGTCATAAATGTGGGCCAGAGTAATGTGGGCTAACTTCACACCAGTAAATTATTTACATACCGACTTAAGAATATTAGAATTTGCTTAATCCTACATTATTGCAAATACAAAGAAGAAAGAAGACAATCTGAATTTACACAATGTACATAGCGTACTTAGCGAACGAAAATCCACCAACAGATACTATCCAAAATTGACTTATATCAAATAGGTAATATATTAGGATTCACAAAGTCAATTCAAAACGGGCTATGTTTTTAGAGTGCTCGCGGAAAGCTCATGGTTTCATGGAAAAAATGTGTTCAAGTAAGGAATTTTTACCGAATGGACTTAACGGCCAACTGTAACTATACCTTTGTCGGACTCTATAATATCTTATGTTTCCGACCAAGAATGATACACTTGCTTATATATTTTCAAGGCAGCATCCCTTCTTAAACTCTCATGAATTCCCTGGATAACAAATCTTACAACTTGTTTGTTATTCAAAGTTCTTCTCCTTATTTCATTCTAACTTACCGCCATTATTACTTACAGTAACAGAGCACTTATCTACTATCATTTTCAATGCTTAATCTAGAAGAAGGAAATACTCTTCTTCACACTTCCTTCGTAACCTTTTTATCTTCAGAGTGGTGTGGCCGATCTGTCAAATTCTTATTCAAAGTTAAGTCGAGTGAGTCACTTGACAATACTGCCCCTTACAGATAACCATGAAAAAAAGGCAACAAAATATGTCCGATTTTGTTACTCACAACATGAAGATGTCAAGATGAAGTTTTCCATACACGTTAGCTCCATAAGAAATTAGCGGCACAGCTAAACATTTAACCAGTCGCAATTTTGTGAACCTAGGGACTTAAGATAGAGAGAGCAACAATTTTCTCAGAATATTGTAAGCACGCATTACCACAAAACTGACATGATCTTCAGCACTTAAACGAGAGTTAAACTTAAAACCAAAACTTGAAACAGCACTCTCTCTCTCTGACAAACTCGATAACTTCATATATCAATTTGACAAGTGGTAGAGATTGCAAATCACAAGCAGCAGGTCAAATGATCATGGCTTTAGGTTTGCTAGTGTTTAACATTAAACTATTTGCGTCAGCCCAAAGAGCAATTCGAGCTAAATCACTATTGATACGCCATACGAGATCATCCACATACACGCGTGTTGGATAGATAAATTTGAGCATCATTATCACCATCTTTCGGTTATTAACCGGTCGAAAACCTTTGATAAAGGGGAGAGAGTACTAATTGGACGAAAACCTTGGGTTTTTTTCCCAATGGGAGCAACGTTGATGATTTTCCAACAATCGGGAAATGGATAAGTCAGTGGTAAAAAAACACTAGAAAGAGTAAGTTTTACGACCTTAATACTAACATCATCATAACCAACTGCATTTAATTTAATTCAGTGCAGCCCGCCATACTTCATCACTAGTGACAGCCCTAACCCGATACAATAATTCCACATTCAAACGTAGTGAGGAATTACGAGAAACTCCGTTAGATTTCAAAAAATGTTCGTTCAGCTCATCCGGGCTAACTTCGCACGCCGCCGCCTCAGCATAGCTACACCTCGGAGGACTTGGCAATAACACTAGCTTCTAATCCTTCGGTTAGGCCAACTCCCTCGGTCTGTCGAAAACTATGCCACCCACGGCTGGATTGGATGAGAATAAATCCACTAAATCAACCGATGAGAGATCAATAGGCTTCCCAGTTTGAACTTCGACGAAGGATTGTCCGATAACCACACTAGGAATATCAATTTTAACCGGCCCTACAGGGGACGGACCGCACGCCACCGTGCGTGTAACAAATTTTTTGGAAAGCAACAGTGAACCGGAGTTCTTGTATTATCTTATAATATATATGTGTATCTTGAATTTCGCCGTAACAACTTCGAACAATTTGTTGGCTTGTTTTTTGCCAGACACAGATTATAAAGACAATTCAAGTTGTCAGCCATTTCCTGTATTATAACTTTTTGGGTGTAGATTATACAATATGTTTAGTTCGGCTGTCATATCAATTGTCGCTGAATTTCATATGTAAATAGACAATTAAATAACAAATATTTATACGGAAAGTTATCACTGAATTCTGTTTAATTATGGACTCAAATATAGTATTTGTTGTATCCAAGATATCACCTACTTCCCCTAAATAGACGATTTTGTTCAATTCGTTAAGCGATTCTAAGTGTTTAAGTTAATAAAATTTGAAATAATATAAAACGAATAAAACTAGATGTCTGTGCCAAAGATTCCAAAACACACCGATAAATTTTAAATAAATTTTTGCGCTCATTTTTGCCTCAGCACTAATTTAGCATTCGTATCAGTCTTTATCGTCGGGGGTGAAAAAATTTAATTTTTAAAATAATAAAATAGTTGTCTTAATCGGTTGATCGAAAACGATTATTAGTCACAAATGCTATCTGTACTATACAGTTTTATATAAAAGCTGCCAATCGTGATGTATCTCGACCATTAGAAAAAATATTCTTTTTTATTTTTAAGAAAAAAGATTAAAGCAAAAGTACGATAAATAATCAATCAACCGATTTGCGAAGCCATTCATAAGTAAGCAGCGACAAGCAATATGTAAACAAATTTTAAACGAAATATAATTCGGTGTTAAGGTAGTGATGATTTTAAGAGTTTCTACTGTGTCTGCAGTGGGATTTTCATTTCAGCGTTCATGTGGTTCGGTCCGATTTCAGCAATGAAAATTGTGCCAAAAATTTTTAATAAATCTACTATTGTCCATTGCAGCATCGTTGACGTTGTCGTTGTTATCGTTTTTGTTTCCATAACAAAGACGCCATTCTTTCCATTTAACCATCATCGACATCAATAATCAAAGTATTATTAGGCAATGCATTCAACCGTTTCTTTCCCAAGCTTTAAGGTACCATCGACAAGAAT
The DNA here is from genome assembly GCA_000671755.1 of Glossina brevipalpis. NCBI lineage: Eukaryota > Metazoa > Arthropoda > Insecta > Diptera > Glossinidae > Glossina > Glossina brevipalpis. Next base: position 121,471 of record KK351370.1, on the reverse strand, counting down.
GCTGGTGACATTTTTGGTTGATATTGTATTTTCGTTGCAAGTGTACAGGGAGTAGATTGTTATCAAATTTTGAAGTAATGACTGTTCATCATTCATAACGCACATTCGTAGTAGCATACCACTTGAATAAATTTTTGCTTTGGCCAGGGTAGGTGTGCATGCGATGACAGGTTAACAAATTCGACTGATGTTGAAAGTCCGTCCCCTATTTATTGTATTGTGCAGATGGCTAACACGAATGGAAGATTTATGTATAATGTCTTTAGATACCGGCATATTGTGTTGATACAATCGATAATTCTTAAAGCCATTTGGCATCACTTGCAGTAGTAAGTTCCGTAATTAAATGAAAAAACAATGGGAGTATATAAAAGAACAATGATTAAGTATTCCTAAGAGGTGACTATTGCTATTAGAAAAGTATTCTGAAAATATTTTCCTAAAATAATTTTAATATTTTCTGAAAAATTTTTTCGAAATCTCTTCTACTATTTAAATTTTGCGGCATTTCTTTTTCATGCAATTGACAACTCTGGTATTTGACAACTGTTACCAACGAATGGAACGCTACACAAGAGAAGAACGAGTTAGAAAGAACGTTTACTCACTGTGTCAACAATCCAAAGAATGTTCAAAAAATTTGACGAAACTGAATCGATTATATAGAGTCCATAAAAACACCAATTTGGCATTGTTTTCAAGAACTTCAAGTTTCGTGGAACAGTATGTAGGAAACTTTGACGGAAGACTTTCACCTTCTAATAAAAATGTCGCTTAAAAGATACGCTTTTTTATTTCCAAATGAAATAGTGTTCTTTCTTGTTGATACACACACACACACATACACTTTAGTGTTCCAAATCTTTTGATTCCGAACATTGTGTTACAAAGAGTACAAAAAGAGCAAAACCGTAATGATTTCAACTATTTAAAATATTTTTTCTTAAGAGGAGCGTTCATTAGAGATTGAGCAAATGACTAATTGTGCAAATTATTTTTATTAATACTTCATGACAAATCTGCAATTTATTATTCTTAGCATCAGTAGTTTTCTTAGAAGTTGATATGTTATGGCAATTTCTTAATTACTTTATTTATTATATATTTGTTAATATTTGCAATTTGTTCTTATAGAAAAAGTTTTTCTTGCTTCAAAATGTGGATCGACGTAAACATGTCAATATTCTTCCAGGCCAATAATCCATAGAAGTGAAAAAATGAAGAAGTTACTGCGCTGACGAGTTTGCAAATTTATCCACGCAATTAAGAGACAAATGATGAAAAGCGCGGTGAGCGAAATTACCATCTTTTTGCTCAAAAACTTTAAAAGGTTTTTTTTTTAGGTAAAGATTGAAGGAAAGAGAATACAAATAATTTAAAATATATCTTAGGCCTTTTGTTCCTTCTTGGGTTGTCATGTTGCAATAGAAAAAGGTCTCAGTGCAAACATATCTTAAGCCAGTCCACAAATGTTCACTTTACTCTAACAAGCATATGTTTGGTGATGCAAATATGCTAAAAACAAGAAAATATTCATTTACGAGCATATTGTCAATTTCGGTGATGGGTATAAAAAAGATGTACGAAAAAACAAAATATCTCTAAATACTTGAAAAACAAAATAATTTGAACTTAATTACGCAAAAAAACAAAACAAACGGGCATCAGTTTGCCTTTTATTTACGAGTTTATTGATGGAAATTATACAAAGATAGCCGCGACAGCCATCGTGACACTCTTACAAAATAGGTCTCAAGTGGCACATCTATTATCGGTGAGGATTAGTCCACATCAAATTACGTAATCAGCACCCACTTTACTAAGAAAGTGATTGCTATGCTGGACAGTGTGATAGTTGTCTGTTGTTATCTTCGTCGCGGTCACTGAATATCTACAGCATTATAGGTTTTACTGGGAAGCGCTCTTTTGTCATTGGTGTTCCAGGTACTCTCTCTGGCCGCCTGACATCTGAGAAGGACCTTCGGGGAGTTTCGTACTCAAATGCGTTGAGTAGGTCCAATTTATATTAAGATAAAAAGAGGCCGGGCCTTGCCTCGACCAGATAGAGTAAAATGGATTTATGATTTTATCGTCCAGTGATAAAAAGCAGTTGGTTCTGAAGACAATTATGGACGTAAACGTCCTTAGACAAGTATCTATACTATTCGTTCGTGCCAGATAACGAACTACTTTCTCAACAGATTTAAACATGTCTGCTTGTCCGACTTCAATTTTCGTATGTTTGAACGCTATTACAAACAGATAGACCGAACATATACGCATACATGCCATAGAGCACCTCACTTAAAAAACTATCGCTATATATTAAAATAGTTATAGTTTTTATATTTAAATTAATAATAACGCAAAGAATAAAAATTAAAGAACATAAAGTTACATGAACACAATAATGTTCACTTCCCATGTTATCGTACTATTTAAAATAAGTTTGATACTATTGCAATAAAAATCTTGCAAACATCAATCAAAAGATAAAAAATTACAAAAACCAATACGTACAAAGTCACACTAACAATGCGAAAAGATGTGGTATCATGCTCTTTTTATATACGTATATGTGTTCGCATACTAAAAGAATACACCCTAACTTGAGTGGATCATGTAACATTTCCACATACTTTACTTATAAAGCTTTTTCCCTTTGTTGCTAACTTTGGAAAGAGCGAAGAAATTTATAAACTAAAAATTATAGAAAAATATATGACAATAGAACCAGCAGAGAAGGCTCGACAGGAAATTTATTTACAGGTTTGCGCGTAGCTTTTATATATGTCTGTTATAATAGTACGATACTACGGTATATGTATAGGATTCAGAACACCGCAACAAAAAATTGTTTGATTTGCAGTTAAATTACATTTTTTTGTGAGTCACAAAATATATATATACGAAATGCATATATTTCTGGACGATGGATTTTAGTTGCAATCTATTTAATATAAAATAAATTTTCGAAATAAAATATTGCATACTCGTTGCATTAAAAGTAATGCGTACAATTCGGCTCGGGTTGTGGCGGTTATCAATAGAGAGCAAAAAAAGCGCTTGGAATTACTGAATGGATTTTACGTGCTGAGTAGGTTTAAATTAACTTAAATGTTTAGAATTTTTCATGCCCTTGATGAAGTTTGTTCTCAAATCTTTGGCCGATTGACTACATGCGCTGCGTTACCTTGTGGAAACAACATATCACCTATATATAAATTTTGTTAAAGCGTTTTAACATCAAGAAGAAAACTCCACAGACCCTATAATATATATACATTGTTCAGAAGCATATCGTCAATGTTTGTCATGCTTGTCTAAATATTTTCGTGTAGGTTGACATTAAATATGGGCTAAATCTATCGATGGACGCGTTTACTGTATAGCACAATATGTAAGCCGGGATCGGCTGTCATTTTTGAAGGACAACTTAAAACTGTTTGCTAGATGCAACGCTAAAAATTTCCATGTATATCCTTTGTGTGATCGTCCTGTACAAAAATCAGAAAAATATATTTTTTTCTTAAAGTAAAAGATTCGGCTTGTTCAGATAAGGTTTTGCGTAGAAGTATACTTGGTTATCCATTTTATAGTTCCGGAAGTAAACGCAATTAAAGGGTACTTCTGATTCATATTTGCATCAAGCTTTTTTCAATATATTGTCTGAACCTTGCCGTTATTTGTGAAATACAACATCATTCAACTGTTCTTCACGGAACGTCTTTTAGAACTGAATCCTTTTAAGGTCTTTTTCGATGGAGCAATATATTGTCTGTAACTTCATGAATGTTCGTTTCCAAAGCCTCATGAGTTTGAGGATTGTTCATATAAACTTGATTCTTTGCGGAACCTAACAAAAAAACTGCCAGCGGTGAGAAGTCGCACGATCTTGGTGGCCAATATACAATGCCACAACGGAACATGTTGTGTGTCTTTTGGCACTGTTCTGCTGAAACCACATAATTTCAACATATATATTTTCAGTTTCATTTATATTTTCAGAGTCACGTCAAAAGAAATCTGTAATCATATGGCTATAGCGAAGATAATTGACAGCTTGCGTCACATTCTCGTCATTTTCAAGTAACTTGTGGATTTTCACTGCCCCAGACGCACAATTTTCTAGTTAGTAAGCGAAAAATGAGCCTAATCACTGAAGAAAATTCGATGCGAGTCGTCCAGACGCTGTTGTTCGCGCAGTGTATGCTATGTAATGGATAAATCTAGATCTTCTTCATCTGTTCGTACAGATCCGTATTTTTGAAGTTTCTTCACAGTATTATCTATAACGTGTTCAGACGGACGATTATATCTAACATAACCTGCTCGTAACGCGCGAATACTGGAGAATGAGCAATTCTAAAGGAAGTTTTTAATATCTTAGCACATTCATCTGTTGTTAAGCGTTCCATACTTTAAAATGGCAAACATCACACTAAACATACGACGCCCTGGGTAATAGTTGTGTTTTACACATGTTACTGAAATAATATTGCAAATTCTGACCACAAACTGCATAGCCACCTTTAAATTTAGCGGTGAGTATTAGGAACTTTTCTATTTCAAGAAATTTTTCGATTTCAGTTGCCAAAACAGGAAAAATATTGGTATTGCTGACTCACACGTAATATTAAAGTCGAACTATTTACTTTTTCGGGTGCTTCCACTTTTATGGCGTGCATGCTATTGCTATGGTTTCGTTGCAAAAATACGTTTCTGGACTGGCATTAAAATGATATTGGCAAAGAAATGGCAGAAGCGCAAAAAAAACAAAGAAGCGAAGAAAAGAAACAAGCAGACAGACATTTTCTCTTCACTGTTTTGTCATTTCTTCCTGTTTGATTATTTATTGATAATACTTCTTTTATCGCTCGATTAAAGAGGGAAAGTTCGAGAAAAATTGCAAATATACACATGACAATGAGCAAAAGGAACTTTGCACTGAGATAAAATAGAAAACGTTCGCCTTAAAGTGACTTTTGTAACGTCTATAAAAAAAAAGCTACTATGAGAATTTTTTCTTCTAACTGATACTACGATTGGCAAAGGGTAGGTATTCACAAAGAAGAAATTAAATATAAATTTATTGATATAAATGTAGAGTTTTAATATGTGTTCACAATAAGATATACGCGATACGTGCCATTCAATCATTTATGAGCAACCAAGCTCTCTCTCACAATCTCCATCTGTCTTTCTCTCTTTCGCCCCTAGTTCTCCTTCACTCTTTTACTTTTCCCACTCTATCAATCTTTCTCTTTTCATCTCTCTCTCTCTCTTTCTTTTTTGCTATACAATAGAAAGCTATTGTATTGCATTTCGATTAATGAAATTTATTTTTAGCTTATACCGATTGACACAAAACATTTTTGAATCATTTTAAATCAGTCAATTTATCTCTCATTTTTTACGACTCTCATATTATATTGGAAAAGTACCGGTGTTCTATAGGACAGCTAGCAATACTGCTACATGACGCTAATGAAACCGACTATCACGAATCACATTTCAAAAGCCTATTATCAATCAAATTGTATTAAAATTTATAGAAATACGCTGGCGATGGCTTCGTTTTTGGATGATAGAGCACTAGAATAAATATAGCAAAACACTGCATTGTGATATTAAAATACCATCGATAAAGTTAAAACAAATCTTTTGTAGATGGTCTTTTGCTTTGTCTTTTCTCATAAACGATATCGCATATGTGGAAGTTACGCATTCAATACGCTTGAAGGAAAGTGTTGCAATGTGCTAAAATACATATTTTGTTACCATTTTATTGAGTATCGTAAATTACAGGGCAAATATATTCCAATTATTGTTGTCTTATTCCAATTGTTGTCCACTGTCGCATTCATTAGAATTGTATTGAAAAGTTTGTAACGTCCGCGCATATACCTACTTTTATGAGTAGGGTATAGAGTCCGTTGCCCGTTTGTCCGTTTTAACTTTCATAAATTTATTAAACCTAAGATAATCCTATCTCTTTTCCTTTGTCTTGTCTTTCCTTGCAAATATCACGTGATTTTCTACCTGATATTTGCAGGAAAAGGGAAGATCAAAAGAAGAGAGAGAAATTGAGCTTAGGTTACTAAGCTCATGTAAAACGACAAATCAGTTAGTCGTGCTCTGACATGCGACAGAGTTAGATCTCCTTTTTATGAATATCGGTGTTATCGTATTAATCTACTAAAGTTTATTTGTGGCTTTGTATTCGTTTTTGTTCAGTGCATGGACTTTAGTGAACTAACTGTAACCTACAAAATTTTTTTACACTTAACAACAAAATAACAAATATTAACGTTATTGTAAAAAAAAAGGAAACAGAAAAATGTTAATATATATTACTCTCAAGAAATTTTGTTGGTAAAAAGAAAAAAAAAAAAAAAATTTGAAAACTACCATGAACATATAAATAAGATTTTAAGAAAATGTTTTTTTGCGAATTGAAGAAAATGTAAATCGTTTGTCTGCGAATAAAAACTGACAACAATTGAAAATAAAAATTAATGAAAATAATAGCTTAAAGTTTTTTATTGTGTTGTGGCTTGATTTCGCTTTTTATGATTTGGAATATTCTTAAGGATTTGGATATATAAATAAAAATTTGTATAAAAAAAAAAAAAAAAAATAATGAAAATATAAAAAAAAATGTTTAACTAAATTAAGTATATGGAGAGGAGATGAGGGTGGGGGAGGCGGGAGCGCCTGGTTCGACGGGAGTGTAGGGTACGAAGAACTGAGACAGACGGACCGACATCAGCAGACATGACGGACTGACTCTGGTTTTCCTGTTGAGTGGCAGACGTTGTAGTTCTTTTTCATCTTTTCGTTTTTTTTAAAGGTTAAGTCTATAGTACGTGGCACCTGGGCTAGTCAGGGCACAAAACGTTACAGCCTAGCTCTTGCCACCACAAGTTTTCTGAGCGGATAAGTTATTGTTAATGGAGTATGTCGCTTTTTTAAAATAAATTTTTAAATAATTTCAGAAATTTCTAATTTCATAACTGTACTGTATATATATATATATATTATTGCTAATTTCATAACTGTACTGTATATAAACGTACAGTTATGAAATTAGAAATTTCTGAAATTATTTAAAAATTTATTATATATCGAGATCCACGTTCTTAGTGAAGACCTTTCCTTTTTCATACTTTCAGATTTCTAGTTTGAATCTCATTTACGTCTTATCTTAGACGAAATAAGCGGCTACCTCGACGGCTAAACCGATTGGTTTTAAATTTATATTTTCCACTACATCGGTTTGCGCAACGCGGAAAATAAGAATTTACGAAGCTCACGGAGATCGCGGTATTTTGAAAAAACTGCGGAAGTAAACTCGGAAGTGTTCTGAGTAAAAATGCTTTCTTTATTTCTTAAAAGCATTTCTTATATACTAAAAATATTATAGTCCTTACATGTAACACATAACATAAGTTAATTTTATTTAGATTATTAATGTAATTAAGAAAATTATCTTTTAAAAAAATGAATCCAAAAATTGCAAAGTCTGCTTAAACCTCGGTACTTGAGGTGAGGGAAAGCGTTGAATTTTGATGGAATTTAAAATATTGTTACCAAAGTGCCTTTTGTACTTTTCCTTTGAGGCACAGTTTGTATCGCTAGATCGCGAAAAAAAGCTTAGATTTTGGTATTTACAAGTTCCTTATTTATTAAGAAGTATTTACTATCTTAATTATTTTTACGAACTATTACAAAGAACTATTTCTTTCAACACTTTGTTATCTCTAAAATATTATTAATCGACTGTCTTGTTTTAAACAAAATGCTCTGCTTATAAACCCTACGAATATCACAAACTCTGCATACCCCTCTGCTTTACCTGAATTCGTAGTTTCATTAATCCGATTCTTATCAGATTTCGCGGAAATTCTTTGCCAATCTCTGCTTTTATTGACATCTGCAAATATGTCTTTTTATAGCCGCGGTAGGTATCACATTCAAAGGAAAATATCAAATTTGTTGTAGTTGTATTTTATTAGTTTGTGTTTATGTAAAAATGTTATAAATAAAAATTAAGATTTTATTATTGGCTTTGTAAAATTTAAATTGTGCCTGTTTCTGTTCATTGTATTTACTATCTGTCTGAATAATTACAAATTATTTGAGACACATATTATTATTATTGTTACCCTATAAGAAATTTAAAAATCATGAAATCTCCTTTGCCCTTAGGAGTATGTTATGCTTCATAAATTCTTGCTTTCGTTTCACAGTGAAATAAGAATGAAAAAACGAAAATGAGAAGGAAGAATAAAAATTAACACAAACATGACATGTTTGCACAACAAAAAAAAAATAAGGAAATAAGAAAATTATATTCGGTTTTCACCGAATGTTTAAGACCCACCGCATTTGTTCTGGAAAAATCCTCAAACAAAACTGAATCTCCGGCACTCTATATTCTTGGGTTGTTGCTACAGATTTTTTCATTTTTATGGAATACCGGGAACATTTTTATTGTGTATCTTTCGGTAGTTTTGAAGTAGTGAACTAAACACCCAAAAAGCAGTTTTTATTACATTGTAAGGACCAAAGTTGGGCCCTCGTTTTGGTCCACGCTCTCCCATCCTATATTTCTTGCTATGTTATAAAATAAGGATTGTGTTGCTACTGCCATCAACGGTAACTCACAGTATGAAGGCGACTATTGTTAAGGAGGGTAACTCTGGCAAAGAGTGGAAGGAGTTGACAACGCCAACAGATGAGTAAACAAAAATGGGAAATAGTAATGATTTTCATTTCTAATATACAATAAATAATACAATAAACAATTAAATGTAAATGCCTTTCAGGTTTTACAATTTTCAATCTAAAGTATGTATTTTAGTTACTGTGCTTATTACGACATTTTCAAAACTGTTCTAGACAACTGCAGGCACAGACATACTTTCACTAAATTTAACTTTATCAATGATTTTCATTTCTAATATACAATAAATAATACAATCAACAATTAATTAACATTAACAATTTATTAACATTTTCATTCATGATTTTACAATTTTCAGTCTAAAGTATGTATTTTAATTACTGTGTTCTGCTCTATAATTAAAACTTTACCGTAAAGTTTTGTCTCAAACCAGTTCTAAGGTAGAAATTGAGTGTAGATTAAGTGTAAAAAAATGCCAGGATAAATCGTAGATCACTGTTAGAAGCTTACGCAAAAGAGATCGCTTGAATTTTTTGCCCATTAAGGAAAATGTTTAATCTTTAAAAGAAAGCATCCGTTTGATTAAGTGCTGCTTGCAGATTGTAAATTACAGAGCTAAGAGTCGCAGGGTTGTCAAAAATCATACTTTTTGCCCTATTATTAGAAATATTTGAAACATTATTTATGTGCAATATGCATATTTTATGGTTTTATTTATGTAGTTCGTTTTATACGGATGTACATTTTTCCTTTCCTATCGATTATCGTTAACAATTGGAATCATTGCCATCATTTCTTTTCACTGCTTTTGGCATGATATGCAAAGTTTTCTTCTCATTGTTTCATGGATGGATCCTCAATGCATGTCTGCCAATGTAGTTTCCATTATAATTAATATTTTTATACCTGTCAATAAATTATCCCATGTACATTCGTTCCATTCTATGTGTTAATACAATGATGTAGATTTGCTTCTTTTTTTGCATGACAAACATTTCATAATGTATTCATTGAAATCATTGTTATTGTCAATGACAAGCAATTTTCCATTTTAGATAAACAATGGAAGTCTTCCGGATATAAAATTGCCGTAAAGAATGTCACTTAAAATACTATGGAAAATTTATATTTGAGATAATTTACTTAGATGGGAAACAAAAAATTAATCGATGAAGGAGTTGCACTCAGCTTAGGCCAAAGCGAGCTACAAAAACATGTTCAAATATAAAATCGTCTACGGGTTGTTGACGTGAGCGGAGGTAATGAAAAAGAATTTCAATCATTATTATAAAGGGCTAGATATGATTACACGACCTGTAACCTCTATGGGTCTAGGTTAGTTGAGAAAAGTCCAACAACTGGTCTAAAGCATCATCCATTAGTAAATCTGCTATTTCGAATTGTTTTGAGCTGTCTGTGTCATCAATATAGATAGAAAACTCAACTGTTTTTAACTCTTCTTCGCGGCACTAAGCTGACATTTACATTCATGTCCAGTTGTCGACGAGCGACAAGGTTGGTAAAAGTCGTGCACTAAAGCACGCTAAAGAAAGTTTCAATTATTACAATAGCTAGGGAAGAACTTGACGTTCTTATATCGATTTAGACCCTTTGCCTACATAAATAGGTATTTCAATTCCCATGAAAAGAACAAACGTCCAGCGTTTGCAAGATGCGGTATATGAATAAATATAATAATTATACGATTCTGTGAAAATAGATTTTTCAATTTTGATATTTTTAAATAGATGTTTTAATATATCAGTGATTATGGCTGCAGCCTCACCTTAGGGACGGCCATTCGATTGGCTTTGCATTCAAAATATTCAAATATTCGAATCTCTCCAGTATTTATGCATTCGGCGTGAAATTACCCGAAAGTCATTTGCAACTTTTTCCGAATGCAACTTTCCATAAAATGTTTTATGAATTAACACCAAAGGCTACATCAAAATGACATACACAGTTCGTGCGTCTCCCACAGGTCAAAATGAGCATTCGATTTGCGGTTATGCCTTCGTCTTACGAAGTAGGAATTTTACCATTTGCTTTTTGTTGTATTACAAATAACATACTTTTTCGAAATCGAAAGTTATACGAAATACGTCTCATTACACTGTTCTCTAATCTAACCCACTGTTCTCCAATCAAACGCTAATGACGTTCGGCGGCCAAAAAAAATTCAATGTACCAAACTTAATTAAAATATCTCAAAAATAGTGAATTGGTTGTTTCATAGGGAAAGATGCACAGATATGGGTAAAATGGTTGAGACAACTTTTCTGATTTGTTTAGTATAATTAAAGGTGAACTGAAGTCAAGTTGTTTGTCTATTGGATACGCTCGCTCATACATAATATTGTATTATAAAAAAGATGTGGAGACAATCGGTTTTCTCCAATCAAATTGCTTTAAATCTTTCTCTATAGAAAGCATTTTCGATTTCAGCGTTTGTAACTTTCCATTGAGTGCCAAGAACTAGCAGATCCACAGGTAAACATGGATAAAATGCTTCTTCGGGTTTTTGATGACTTATGGTTATTACAAACGCTACACGGCGATATATTAAATCTCATTTGTGTGGATTATGATATAATAACAATTTTACGGAAAAGCGTTCTCAGTGTTAGAAAGACTTTCTTGTTTTCTTTTAAAGCGAATTGGTTTAATCAAATTCAGTTAAAGACTCAGTTTAATTCAACGTTTAAACCACATACCTTTTAGCAGTAACCACGCATTTCCCTCTTTGTCGTCTAAAAAGTAGGAGAATATATGAAAAAGTTGAAGGAATAAACGTCTTACAGTAAACAATCCAAAGTTATAGTAAACATTAGAAGTTGAAGAGACCTAACGTAACCGTTAACTCAACATATCACTAATATCGTAATTCATTAGTTATCATGTTGTGTATTGAACAATTTGTTATAATTTGCCTTCTGTGTAGGAATATACCGCTTTATCCACTTTTCTTTTATCCATTATAGGAGAGACAAACCAGCATATGCATGCACAGATTTCTCTCATCCGCTTACCTCCGTTGTTTTTTCTGGTTTTAAATGTGTAATTTTAGGTATATAATTTTTAAGAAAATAATGTATTGTCTATTTAGCACTTGATGAGCATACATTGCGCATTTATTGATTCTCGATTTTCCTTTCTTCTAAATCACTTTTTCAAGTTTCACATTGACCGAACAAAACCTAATCGTTAAATAAGTAAGTCAACTCAAATCTCCAGCTTTGTTCTTGTTTTCTTAAACCCAAAAGAAAACCATCTTTACAACATCGTAAGGTTATCGACGCTTTATGTTCTATATTCTGTTTAGTACCTTAATCTTGCCTCCTACATTTTCATAAGTTAGCCAGCATTATCTTTTGAGTTGCTTCAGCAACAGTGTTGTGATAAATCATTGCAAAGAATTTACCCTTAAACGGTTAACAAAATCCAAATGTTTTTGTTGTGCAAAAGGAAATTTGCATTATTTGAGGTTTTAATTTATTCAAAATGATAATTTTGTATGTAAATTTTTGTACAATTTATGAACCGACCATCGAATGCACAGAAGATATTTCTGCTGCTTGATAAAATCGTTTTTCTTCTTTCTTTTTAGCTTTCACTTTTTT
>KK351370.1:74431-85143 GCA_000671755.1 Glossina brevipalpis | reverse complement strand
AATGTTGTTTATTTTGATAAAGAATCTTGATCGCAACCACCGTGCTTTCTTGCATAAGCCGGAGGAGCGTTGTCGCGAATTCTTACATCTTTTTTGCTTACTTTTAAAAATCAGAACTTGCGACTCTCAAATGTTTTTTGTCAATGTCTTTTTGAACTATCTGTGGACTCTGGTCATTTTTTACACGTCTATAGCGTCATTAAAATTGAACGATTCTAATGATATTCATTACGAAAAACGACACTTATTTTTTCCTTTATTCGACCGAAAAAAAACTGACTTGAATTTTTCACATTACTGACGTTTACACAGCGGTGTGTGTGCAACTGAAGTATGTTTTCGCTTTATTACAGGCAAACCGTGCGGACTGTTTTTCTGGTTTTCTAATTTTTCCCATATATAAGTTGATCTTGAATCCTTAATAAAATAGCGAATCCTTTCGTAATAAATTTTTCTATTTATTTATTTATTTATAAAACCTACACTTTGTTTCCTTCGCATTTATATAAACGACATAACTATAAAAAGCGATTTAAAATTTCATAACGAACTCACCGATTTTCATGCCAGGTTATGGTATTAAACAAATATTTGAGATTTATTTTCTGATTGAAATATAAACGATTTCTTGCTTTGTCGGAAGGGTACAAGCTGTATAAAAATATGTCTGTCTTTAAATGTACATAAGGTATAAAAGTGCTTATCGCTTGGTATATGAATTGATTTTATTACGTTACTGCGAAGCTTGAATATCGGTCGCCATTATTAACGGCGCTATTTTTTAGCCAATTGTGTTGATTCCTCGTATGTTGTTGATACGCGCTTGATTTAATACTGTGTACGATGTCTTGTTGATGTTATCATTAATTCGCAAATCGATTTTTAATTTCATGGTGAAATAAAAATGTATGCATGTACGCTGTGTTGTTGGAGTTGTTCTTAACCAACAACTTGTGTTTGTCGTTATATTGCACTTGTGGGTGGCGCTTTCGTCTTTCTTTTTTCTTTTTTTTACGTATGAAAATGTGCTTACGAACATATTGGAAATATTATATTTCACTTTAATATAAGACGAAATCATAAAATTCTCAATATTGTGGTGGTGGTCCATCCACATAAAGTTTTTCAAGTATTTGATCTGATCTCTGTAACTTTATATCTTATGAAGCAACGCAAAAATTTTTGTTATTCAACTAAATTTTCTTAAAACTTATTGTAGCTACGAGGCATGTTCAATGTCAAATGTCTCTCCTGCGTATTTTATCAAATAATTTCATTTATAAGCAAATAACGCAACAGAAAAGTTTTCGAAATCTATGAGAAACTATTCTCGTGTGGACGCTTCTAAGGCTCCTTCCATTTCATTTCAAAATATATTTAAAAAAAAGATTTCTTTTACGACTAAAAAAAGTTGATTCTGTTCATTAATGTCTTACTTTTTTGGTATAAATTTAATTTACAATTGATATCGCTTGCGTTTTTGTCATGTTTTTTTAAGGATAACGGAGAGCATAGGTAAGTGTGATGCATACAAACACTTTCGAACAGATACGCCGATCGATAGGCGAATCGAATTAAATCTACTCGAATTATTCGAAATCATCAAAAATGGAAAACGAGAATTTAAAAAGCAACAAATTTTTTCTTGCCTCCTATCGTTGTACTTTCAGTTAGCAAAACAACGACAGTATCCTCAGCTTTCCTTTTTTTTAAAAAAAAGATTAGGTTTTTTTTTAAATTATTATTAAATTTTTCTCCGTTAAAAGCTTGTGTTGCTTTAGTTTGTATGAAAAAATGAAATTTGTTTTTTGCGAAATCATAAATGAAAGAAAACTTGCAAAAAAAATTGAGTGCTCATTACCCGCTATCTACTATCTACTCAATTTAAAAAAAGAATTTTAATTACAGACCAGAAAAGTCTCTCTTTTTTTGATCCAAAAACAATTAAGTTTCATAGCTAAAGGGTGAACTGACGCTAATTAAAAGGCTCACCTCATCATCTAGCGCTAGGAATTGATAACAATTTTTTGGCTGAGATTATATTCAAATGAAAATGCCAGAGTAGTCTGTGAAAGGGTTGAAAGAAAAGAAAAGAAGCAGTATAATAAAAGAAAACCGAATGCGAATTTTTGATTATTTTTTCTGATCATTGGTCGACAGTCGAAAGTAACTTGCAGTCATTTCTAAACATTTGTGTTACGTAAAAATTATATTAAAAATATATATATATGTATAAAATAATAAACTCAAAAAAGCGTACCTAAGAATCAAAGAAAAGCATAATAGTATGCAAAGAAAATAGAAGAATCATTTTAGAACCGAATCTGAATAAATGACGGGAAGTTGATGTAAAAAAATTAAAGCGCATTCCAATAACAATGAAGCGCTTACCAATAACATCGTCGATGTAACGCAAATAAAATAGAAAGCGCCAATATAACATCTCCCTTACCAATATTTAATGGAGATGTTGCAATATAAAAACTTATTTTTCATGAGAATCTGAACATGTCGAACGCGTTTGCCTTAGGCAAAAATACGTCAGTACAACGAATTTCCTCAAATTATATTCAATACAAGAATCAACGCAAAGATAGGCAGATAAGCGGCAACAGGCAACTTTAGATTCAGCATTATTTTCTAAATCGATCGGTATTAAAAAAAAAGTGGGTCTGTCTTAAATCTACATACATCTGTAAAAACTGACAAGTATCTGCTTAGCAACGCTAAGAATGAATGCGTCGCAAGATGAGTAAAATAAAATAAAATAAAAATCAACATTGCGTTAAATTATCATCAATCATCAGCGGCAAGCTCAGTACTTCTGTCAATAATCATTATGTATTCGTTAATTAGCAAGCAACAGTCTGTACTTGTGTTACTAATCATTAAGTCTACCCTATCTGTCTTGATTTCCTGCGAGTAAGATGCTATTGCTTGATTTTTATATCTTTGCTTGAGGTAGCGATTATTCAAGAGACGTTCTACAATTACAATAAATTCCCCACTTGCTTTATCAGCTTGAAAAAATATGATTTTTTACTCTTTTAATTTTAGGTTTGTAGTTAGGTCGTGCTTACATCTATTTACAGGTTTACTTATCTTTCTATATCTTTGCCTCATTTATAAACATGACTAAATATTAAGTTTCAATATTGAATCGATTCTCTAGACTTTCCTATGAAAACATTAAGACACATAGTAAAAAAAGTAAAAGGAAAACTTGCATGTAAGAATAAATATGTTTTTTTCTCATTCAAATTTATTCTTGTTATTGGAACTTTTTCATTTATTTAAAGTAAATTATAGTAACTTTTGATGGAAACGCTAAAATAGGCTGGTTACACTGTTTTCATTGGTATTGGAATGATTCTTATACAATATTTTTACACAATATATATAATAAATCAGTGCGTATATTGGGTTAACATATTTTATTTATAAGCATTATTTTGCTTATTTGCAAAAAACGATCGGTGATAGATTCTCGTCAAGGAAGGTTTGTATTAGTTTTAATCGTTTTTCGAAAAAAAAAAAGGAAAAGCTTATATCAAATTGTTTTCCAAAGTAACGACTAAAAGATTATTGGAAGAAATACAAAACAACAAAAAAGATATTTTCATTGCTCAGAACTTATTTTGGGTTTTGCATTTATATGTGTACTTCGATAATTGCGGAAACGCACTGTTTTCTTTTGGTAGTGTGATTGCTATCTTTAATCACGCCTCTGTTAAGATCAGGAAAGTGTGACTATTAACTTTAAACTTGCCTCTGTTAATATCTTGGTAGCGTAAATGTTATTTTTAAACATGCCTCTGTTAAGATGTACATATAAAACAAACGTAAGCATTTGTAAATTGAGCATATGTGATAAAAATCAGATCAAACCTTTATCAACGAAGACTAATAATAATATAGAATAGTCTAGCTTTAAACTAGATGTAAAACAAATTTATCTCGTACGGATGCGATAGTGGAGTGAAACAAATTATCCGTGATGTTAATGTTAGCGGTAAGTCTCAAACTTTTTTCTCAAAACAGTAACTGGTAAACTTAAAAGAAAAAAAAGACTTAATCTGCCAGAAATTTTATAGCACACTTTGCCTAAAATCCAAAACAATTATTCTTTGTTCGATAAAAATAAAACTATTCATCACACACTGAGATAATCGTACAGATGGCAGTGATCAACAAGGTATACGGTATATAGAAAAGTATTTGGAATAGAAAAAATGAGTGAAAATGTTTAAATTAAAAAAGCAATTACATGCAATTATTTATTGCATTTTTTCTATATATTGAGAATAAAATACATGTTTAAAAATGATTTTTATTAAATTTCATCAGCGTCGGCAGTTGTCTAGAACAATTTTTGAAGAAATCGTGTAAGCTACATTAACTAATGAACCTGTGTTAGATTAAAACTAAATCAACTTTTAAATTTGTGTTATTTTTTTTTGCCAAGTTATGTCTTTTTTCTTTTTCTTTTTTGCAGAAAATTTTGACTTTAATTTCTGATTTTAGCTCTGAAGGAACGACAGATATTTAATCAAAAACTATTTAAATTAATTACTTTTCGTCATTTTTAAATATTTTGTAGAAAAACAATTCTCTATAGTTAAGTAACACAATAAAAGTCTTTTTGCAAGGAAGAAAACTTGCTATAATTAAGTATGCAAGAGGAAACTTACAAACGTACTTATATTAAACTGAATGAAATTTCAAAAGAAATTTGAAGGTTTCTTATACGTTGAAAACCACTAAAAAAGAAGTAATTTCATAAACATTGTTTACAATCGAGTCATGGTACTTTTCTAAGCTTAACTTCCTTGATATTGCTTTTTCAATAAATTGTTCTTTCTTTTTGTACAGGATTTGTAGCACCAGCTTTCCACATGGGGCATATGGAGAAAATGCTTGCTGCTCTTCTATAATCTGCACTCACTTAAATATGCCTTCATTCCCATAGGAAAGGTCTCTTTTTGGAAACAAGAAATATCTTTTACTTCTGTCGCTACTATATTATTCGATACACTAAATTTTTCATATAATTGGCAGCGTAATATGAATAGATTTCGATATGAATAAAACTTGATCTTACTATTTGTTAATATATCTATTTGTAAGTCTTTTAGTTTTTAAAAGCAATTAAAATATCAGTTGCTTCTTTGATATATAAATTTTGAACGCCTCTTGAATTCGCTCAATCTTTTCATATGTTTTCATTTTATTTTAATTCTTAACCTAATTAATTTTATTCAAATTCATTTAATTCTAACAAATTTAATTAATTTAAATTGAGTATCGTTCTATTCTTTCAAATGCTAGCCAATTTTGGTTCAATCAATTCAGTTTTATCGTATTACGTTTTATTTTTACGTTATTTTTTCCTTTTTGTTATTTTCGATAGCGTTCAATGTAGTTAAATCTACGCCTACGTCTGATTAATGCTTTTTCATTTCGTTTAATTCCAACGAATTTACTTAATTCGAATTTAGTACCAATCATTCGGAATTTTCTTTCAAATGCTAACCAATTTCATTTAAATCAACTCAATTCAGTTTAATTTTATTCAATTCTATTGCATTACGTTTAATTTTTTTATCTTTTTCGTTATTCTCAGTATTTAATGTAATTAAATTAATGCATACGTTTAATTAATACTTTTTCATTCCATTTAATTCTAACAAATTTACTTCATTTGAATTGAGCATCAATCAATTGCAATTTTCTTCCAAACACTAAACAATTTGATTTAATTCAATTCAACTCAATTCAGTTCTTAGAAGACGAGCGAAGTAAATTAAAATGTGTATTGAATAGAATTTATAAAGTATAATTAAATTAAAATTGAAGTTTCTGAAAAATATATATGACGTCCTAAATGAAATGTTTTTTAATAAAAAAAAAGTGGTGTAAAATGATGACGCTGATAATAATTGAGGCTAAATGACGTGGTTTTCATAGTGGCTTTACTTCCTTATGTGCCTGCATATGTGTGTGCCAAGGTGAACCAAATATCTGTACAAAATTGAAAAACACCCTCATTAACCTCATCATCATCGTCAAAAAGAAAACATCATCATCATTGTCATCACCATTATCAGGATCTTCATCATAAGCTAAGTAGTATATAGCCTATTTTTATATATATAAAAAATCTATTAGTAATAATTGTACATTTTTAATTTAAAAAAAAATTTTTCATACGCATGAGTAATTAAATTCATAAGAAAATAAGTATATAACAAGTATAAGTATGAAAGGTGAGGGTTGGGCGCATGAGACTAATCGCAATGTAAGAACACAGGCAGGACCTGACGGACGGATAATTGGGTTAAAAATAATGAGACAAGATTTAAATTTTATCTTTAATTTTTTTTTGCGGATGAAAAGTGGGCTGGCCTGGAGTAAAAATAAAGCTCAGCTCCTGTCATCACAACATTTAATTAATACTTTTTCATTATTTTAACATTGAATTTAATTCAGTACATTTGGTGTTTTTTCAGGTTTTGCAACTCCCATCGTTTCCGTTCAATGCTGTCCCATATTTTCTAAATATTGTTTTAAGGTACTTTATGCTGTTGAATCCTATTTCGTCCAGTCTTATTCTAAGCAATCCTGCTTATCACTTCCTTTATTACTTTATTAACGTACCTCTTGCTTTTTCTATTGATTATGAATTAAAATCTTTCATTTTTCTTTCTAAAATGATTAATAGAGTATCTGAAGTTCGCTATAACTGGTTGCAAGTTCTTTTGCTTTTCACACTACAACGCTTTTCTTCCCCTTAATATTTCTTTGTATCTGTTTAACTTTATAAATTTTTTGATTAATAAATTGTAATATATTTACAAACACGTATTTCTTTTGTGTAGTAAGTGCCACAAAGGTCGTAAATACTTTACGATAATATTGTTATAAAAATTTATTTGGCTGTTTAGTAAGCTTGCAATGTCTTGTGGAAAATATAAGCCTATAAAATGATAAATAAAATTAACGTGGACGATACGATGGTAAAGATTTAAAATCGATCAGAAAAATCTCTCCTTACAAAGAGCAAAATTTTTTCGTGAGTGGTAAACATCGTTGAAATTTAAAGGTTAACTCATTACAGTATTAGAGTTCATTTTTCGTTTTTAAATTTATTATTTCATTATTGTCATGTTTTTGTAAGCCGTTAAAAAGAATTTAATTATCATTAACATCTGTTTGATTTATTTAAAGGCATATGGGAAAAGAATAAAGTTTGGCAAAGGCAAACAAGTAAGAGTAATTAATTATATTCGGTTACGCCGAATCTTTTATTCCTTGTGAGAACTCAAAGTCATCATTCGTTTTGACTTCCCGTGTCTTTTGTTTGGAAGGGATACTAGTTTAAGTCTCTAAGATCTTTCTAGAACTAGGTCTTTGAAGTTTCCTTCTGGGAATTACAAACAAAATAACAATATGAATATACGCCTCACCTTCGGCGATGGATATAAAAATGAGTGCTCTGCGGAAAGTCTTTGAGTTATTTTGAACTTAATAAATGCTACAAGAAATGTTCTTCAAATTTTTGTAATTAATGGAATTTGGCGGTATTCACCACGAAAGAACTTTAAGCACTAAGCAATGATTTTTGTTTCATTATTTTTGTTAAAATTCTTCTTTAGGGCGCTTTACTTTGAACATATTTGCATTAAAGAAAAGCTTATTGCACCATTTCAATCAAATTGCTTTTTTAAACAAGCTACTTAGGAGTAAACGACAATTTCCCATATATACTGATTCACTGCTTCCCTTCTCGCAGAGGGTTTCTTTGCACAACTCAATCGCTGTTTTAATGGTATTGACTTATTTTTTATTTAACACTTTCCTTTTCACGTTACAGCGCATTGTATCAGATTTACCGAAAGAAAAAGTATATAAAATCCATAGCTATGAATGTGGGAAATGTCGAGCTATAACAACATTTCGAATAATTGCACTTCTAAAGACGAAGGATTAAGTTTTCTACACCCTATCCTTACGTTTTAAGTATCAAATCGACATCTTCATGGGAATGTCGTTTATTTGTTTTTTTAATATTTAACTTTGAAACTAATTTTTAAGTCGTAGATCTGACACGATGTTTGTATAAATGTGTAGCGTTTAAATAAAATGTACTGAATTTTTAAGCAAATCATGAAAACCCGATTTGCATATAATTGTTGCGTTTGTTAAAAATGCACGAAAAATGCAAACTTGATTCTTAAATATTAAAAACAACAATTTTTTTTAGAACAACTGGAAATTTATTTTTTTGGAATCACTTATAGACAGAGTGACTTTAATATTTCAATAAGCGCGAGAAGTATGCTATGTATTTTCAACTAATTCATATACGTTCATTGGGCGAACCACAATATGGAACTATATTAAAGTCCGATACAAAGCGTTGCATTTGCTGCTGCCAATTATGTAAAGTGGAGGCTTGAAAAATGATTAAGAACAGGCCTCATACGCTGTAGCAATCTGCTATGTGATATAAAAAAGCTACAGATTGCACTATCTTGTCTAAACCCATTCCCCGATCGTAAAGATTAGCCAACCAAGTCGTTGACATAAAAAGTTAAATTAAATTTTAAAAAAATAATTAATATTGTTACGAAAATCACAAACTAATAAAACAACTACAACAATTTGATAGGAGGAAATTCCTTTGAATGTGATATCTGCCGCGGTCATAAAAAGACATATTTGCAGCTGGCAATAAAAGCAAAGATTGGCAAAGAATTTCCGCGAAACCTGACAAGAATCGGATTAATGAAACTACGTATTCGCAGGTAAAGCAGAATGATGTGCGTAATTTGTGATATTCGTAAGGTTTATAAGCAGAAAATTTTGCTTAACCCACGACAGTCGATTATAAATATTAGAAAAAAAACTAAATGTTGAAGAAAATAATTCCTTTGTAATAAATTGTAAAATAATTGAGTTTGCAAATATTACTTCGTAACTAAATTAAATTGAAAATAACCAAAACCTAAGCTTTTCGCGATCTAGCGATACGAACTGTGCCTTAAACGTAAAACACGAAAGGCTAACTTTCGTAAAAATATAATAGCAATATTACAATGTGGACGGAAAATATGCTGTATATTTTCAACTAATTCATATAATCGTACTTTTCGTTCACTTTCGATGGCGCGTTCCTTATATGTGCTGAAATAATTGAAATAGGACTATTTTAAATACTAGTGAAAATAAGGTTAATGAATGAAACAGTGAAATAGCGGATTTACAAAAGCTAGTGTTTGACCTCGTGGTATAATTGTGGATACATTTTTCACATCAAATCAGCAAAACAAGAAATTTTACACTTTCTCTACTTGCTTATCATCGTTGACTGATAAAAGAGGATTACTGTTACTCCATCGGTAACATTTTCTGATAACTTTAGTCTTTCAAGATATGCTTTTATTGATTTTAATTGATGATTATTAAAGGTGGAGCACTCCATAAAAAAGTTATAATCGCAGTGCCATTTGAATGGTTTGGTACATAAATGATGGTGGCAATAGCATGTTTATCACAACCGAATTGAACTTTAGCTAAGAATTCGAGGCCATTGTTAGAATTTGAGCGAAGACTATAAACGTTAGTTTTGCAGAAGCTTCGACGAATATATATATATAAAGTCTCATTTACAGATACGAAATAATAGTTCGATGCGATATAAAAAACTCTAGTTTACCTTCGTTGCTTACCCGTGTATATAAAACTTTGAATTAATTACTAATTCTATGAAGAAGAGCATAGAAAAAGATTTTCAAGCAAATAAGGATATAAACTTATGACTGAATCCCGAGTGATGTATGAAAGCACTGAGGAAGTTTGCAACTGTCGACGAGATGGTTGCCATGGTACCGTATCTACCTGCGTCTAGATAAATATCTGGTATAAAATAAAAGTTAAAATTTTGGCTTACTATTCGAGCGATTCGCCATTGGCCGTCAAATAAGTATACAAATGCTTTCTAGTTTTACATTTTGCTTCTACTAGACATCCAATAGAACATAATAAATAATGCTCTGTAAACTCTCTATTAAAACTAGTAGCGAGATTTTGAGCAACATCACGGAAACGTCAGAAGTCAGATTTTAATATGTAAGAAATTGAATTTTTTTAAACACTCTGCAAGATTTGTGCAGTTCATTTCTTCAATTTGTAAGCCTTTCATTGATTTCTCTCGATTTAGCGCGACATATGCTTGATCGGCTGTAAACAGCTATGGTCCAAGATATATTAGGCTGTGTTATACTGTTTTGCTTTACGTCTTGTTTACAGTAGACGCCCAAGACATTAGAATTGATAGCATTCTGCGTTCAATACTGCCGTAGTTTTATTTTTATAAGTACTGTTTTGAATCATGTAAATAATTATACATAAATACTAACTAAACAGTGGGCATTGGGCTCGACATAACCACGTCCATATGTCTGAAGAATTATCAAGCATAACTTTAACACGTTGCTTAGAAGAGCAAAAAAAATAAAACTAGTGGTTTCATAGGTCCACAGCATAAAACTCATAACTAATTGCTTTTTCCTGAAATATTAATGTACTTAACGAAGTCGGAAAGAACACTGTACAAAAAGTTTCGAGTTAGCAATACAATCAAAAAGTTACCAAGAGTTTGATTGCTACAATAGTTAGTTACCATAGTTACAAACTAATGATGATGATAA
>KK351370.1:62662-73445 GCA_000671755.1 Glossina brevipalpis | reverse complement strand
AAACCTTAAGGTTTTCCGTCATTTTTATTTACTTAATCTTGAAAATTAGAAATATCAGAATCGAATCGTGCAAAGCAAGTAGAACCATCATTAGAATCTCCACCAAATTCATTCTCATTATTAATACTGTAATCATAGGCAACAAGTTTAATTGAGTTATTTTCTATTCGCAATAATTCAGAATAAGTCAATAAAGGTTGTGAACATGGAATATTATATGTTATGAATTTAAATCTGATATCAATTCAATATATAATTTAATTTACAAAGTTTATTTCTAACAATACTTCACCTTCTATTTGTCAACATTCTATTCTCGAATACTATCATTCTGAACTGGCTTCACTTATTAATTCTCTCTCTTATTAATTCTTGTACTTGTTGGATTTCCCGGAAACTTTATCAATCTCTTCGCTATTCGCCAGTTGCGCGCTGCGACGCAAGCGGGAGCACTGTCAGGTATGTTTCTTTGGTGTTATAATTTCTCAACATATTAGGAAAGTTGGCAAACTGACCAGCGTTCGTTTCGATAGCTTATTGAAACACTTAGCACTTAGTTATGTAAAATCACTTTCCCATACAGGTGTGCTTTATGAGTTTTTCCTCTTAACCTAGGATGATAACTGAGCACTTGTGACGCAATCTTAACAGAGAAGATAATTTTTGTACGCCTACACCCCTAAAGGTTTTCTTTATTTTGTGAAAATAAAGATAATTTTTCTTTTCCTTTTTACATACACTAAGCAACATATATTTAACATATATTTCTTATGTGAAGTGTTACTTCAGCCAGCCTTAAAACGTAGACAAATATAGAATTGTGGAGTTTCGATCACATTGTCTTAAATTTGCATAAACATACCCAACATGTGCACGAAATGCTTTCCTTTTATGAGATTCTTTTATATTTTATGCCGACGCTTTTTATTTTATTTTCTATACACGTATCGTTTTATACAAATTTTTTTATAACTTTTTATGAAAATTAAATTTATATTGCTATTGTTGTTGTTAGTTACAATAAAATCTGTATGTAATATGAAGATATGATGATTACAAACGTTGCATATGTGTGTACACCTAAGTTGCGAAGCAGGATATTAGGTAAAAAATGCAGCCAGCATAGAAATTGACAGATAAATCGATTTTCCTAAAGGATCCTTCGGAACACAGGAATGATTAGAGTTGTATATTAAAGCACTTCGAACCATTTTCCTTTTTCTGGGAATAGCATACTTACCGACTTGTTCATCGTAAAAATTTATAACACTTTTTCAGGAGAAGAAATTTTTTGTGGAAACGTTTACTCATTGGAAACTAGAAAAGTAAATTCAACTAGAAAGGAGTGAGAAAGCAGTGTATAATTCATTCAACCTGAAGTTTTCCTTGTAATTCTTCGCATGACAGAGAGATCTCTTTTTTCTATTGTATAAGAAAGAAAAACATTTCAAACCAGTTGTTTCATATTAGAATGCTTCCTATTTTCATGGTTTTATTTTGACAGAAATAATTAAAAAAAACATTTTTTTTTTTGGTTTTTCAATACGCCCGGAAATTGAATCTATTTTCTAAAAGAAAACTTGTAGATGTAAGCAAACTTTGTTTACTATTTCTAGTTACCGCTACACTACTTCCAATTATAACCATACCTTTAAACCAACAAGGGAAAGTATTCTCGCATATTCCGAAACGATCGTGTGTAGTCTTGTGCACAAATTAGTCTGCAAGGAAACGAAAAATTCGAAGAAAGGAAAGGGCGTAAGCGAGCACGTAATCTTCTCTCTCTCTCTGTCTCTCTCTCTCTCTCTCTCTCTCTAAAGCAATGAAACCTGTTTTCAAATGCCAGGTAAGCATGTAATTGTGACGTCGTCATGAGAGATAGCATTTCATAACAGGACATGGATAGCCCAAAGATCTTTTAATTTTTTCAGGCGGAATTGTCTGTAAAGCAATTTTATTTATTTAAGGAATTAACGCTATCCATAGTTTACAATTATATCCATACAATCTCCCTCCTACAGCAAGCCGACGTATCCGTGCGATGTAATATTAAGTCTATTCATTTTGGGACTAACAACAAGAAGTGATTGTACTGAACGGCCATGAACAGCAACCGTTAGCAGGAAAGTGAACTCCGTTCATTTGTGCAACTTCGAACTTGCCTAGGTGATATGGAATATTTCTTTATATGCTTTTATATATGAAAATCTCTAAGATTCCCCATAAGGCTAGTGTGGCCAGCTGGATTTCCTTTCTAAGTTGTTCCTTTGTTTTGTTCTCATACTTAGGTTGAGAATAAACTAAATATGAGATGCTTGCAAAAGTCTTGTTTATTTTCTCCCTTGAGAAAGCCATTTATTAATCAAAATATTGTTAGGACACAGTTCGTATCCCAAAAAGCTTAGATTTTGGTATTTACAAGTTTCTTTATTTATAAAGAAATATTTACAATCTTAACTATTTTTACAAATTATTACAAGGAATTATTTCTTTTAGTACTTAGTTACTTTCCAAATATTATTAATCGACTCTCTTGTGCTTTGCTTATAAATCCTACGAATATCTCAAAATCTGCGTCCGTTTTTGCTGTACCTGCTAATACTTTGCTGCTGTAGTTTCATTAATCTCATTCCAGACAGACTTCGCAGAAATTCTCTATCAATTTTTGCTCTTATTGACAGCTGCAAATATGCCTTTTTATGACCGCGATAAGTATCACATTCAGAGGAATTTCCTCTCCATAGATTTTATCAAATTTGTTGTAGTTTGTGATTTTAGTAACAATATATTCCATCATTTTCTTCCCAATTTTTCTCGAAACGTGGCGAGAAGAATTCAAAATCTTTTGGAGCTATCCATGAATCGACATTTTTCGCAGTTTTTCAACTTTGTGGAAACGCTTGCCAGCAAAGCCATGCTGCAAGCATGTGGTAATCAGAAGGCTCCATGCTTGGTGAGTACTTTGGATATGGCAGAACTTTCCAATCGAGCTGCAACAGTTTGTCCTCACTGACAACTAACCTGACAACTCTTGCAATGAGTGGCCGAATGTTGCCATGCAGGAAGATGACTTTGCGTGTCTTAGTTGCTGGCCTTTTTCGCAACAATACGTGGTTCAATTTGATCAGTTGGCGTTAGAAGACATTTGCAGTAACAGTTTCATTCAGTTTTAGTAGCTCGTAATACACTACTCCCAACATATGCACAGCGAAACCGTATGACCATGAATACACGATTTCGGTGGTGATATCGATGGCTTCACTGGAGTAAATCATGATTTTTTGCGTTTGGGAGTATATCCACTTATCATCGCCAGTCACAATGCGCCACAAAAACCCTTCTTTTTTTTCTTGACAAGTAATGAAACTGCGATATTTAAACGGTTCGAAATGGTATTTTCAGTCAATTCGTGTGGTAGTCGTTTTCATTCCTTTTTAACCTTCCCCATCGCATGTAAACGTCTAGGAACAGCTCATTCGTCAACTGCTAACTTGCTCGAAAGTTCTTTGGCAGTTTGAGCTGGTTTTTCATTCAATAACACTTGCAATTCCTTGTCTTCGAGCTGTTTTGGTCTACATTTCGTTCGTTGTCTCTGACATCAAAATGACAACTTTTAAACCGTTGAGAGCAAAATCGACAATTGGGATATGATGGAGCAGAAGGCAACAAAAGTAATAAATGTCGAGAATGGGACTTTGTGGGTTCCATGATTAGCATCCGTATGTACTGAATAATTCAATAAAACTAAATGGAAAATTGGTGTTTTAGGTAGAAGTTTTACAAACACCTAATATTATATCACGTGGGAAAGACGACTATTGTATGGGATAGTACGGACATTTTTTTGAGCTCTAGATAGCCTTCAGTCGACGCCAACTGCTATCGATTTCGAACAAGGGGAACATAGCTGTGGCAGAAAAGATGATTATCGTTGCTCGTGTGATAAGGACCAACACAGTTGTGTTACAAAATTAATAGGCGTTGTAATGTCGAATCGTTAGTGGAAGTTTTAAGATGAGGAGCCCGTAGACGAATTCTAATCGTCAATTAGATCGAATTTTATATGTAGGTTAAGAGTAAGTGATTTCGCGTAATATTGCAGTGTACGTGGAAATGATGAAAAGAGGTAATACCTAAAGAGAGAGAGAGAGAAAGAGAGAGAGAGAGAGAGAGAGCGAGGAAGGAATTAGGTGTTGGCCTGAGCATCCTTTTAAACGATGGATTACTAGGTTAATGTTATTAGGAAAGCGAAAGATAGAAGTAGGTAAGAAAAGAAAAAAGGACTGAAAGCAACATCTCCGCGAGAAACAGAGATTAGTCTTATTCCAAGCAAGAGTAACGAAATGGTCTAGAGCAAAATGTCTTTCTTACAAAAATCAACAGTTTTGAAAACATTTCATTTGTACATGTAATACATATATATATCAGAGTGTGAGACTTTGACATCCAAAACCCTGTGCTTCTATACTTTACCTCGTAGTACGAAGAGATAAGTGTATTTTCACATTAGGGGAAAAGGTTCTAACTTTCTTAAGTTGTAGATCATGTTTTTTACGAGACTGTGGGGGAGAGGATGCTCTTTAATCTTTGCTTCTAGTCTCCGCGGTAAGCCCTGTGCCTTCACGTTGTAAACCTTGGTTTACATAGAGCTCATGCTGCTTATCATGCTGCCTGCCATTTTTCCACCAAGCAAAGCGTTACTCGGCATTTGTTGTCGTTATATTGTTGCTTTTGACTGTATGTGCATACGGAACACATTCCTATTTCCCACAATACTTAATATAAAAGACCACGATAGGTATATGCACATTCATGTCATTTTAGTGCAATTCTCTTCTTGTGCTCGTCTGAGGTGCAATAATATTTTTTCATCTTGGTTTTTTAATAGCCTGAACAATATTGGTAGAAATAACCGTAAATGTAAAAATGTAACACTTATAAATACATCGAAGTAAAGTATTAGATTAAGTTAAAATGGTATATCACGCGTCTAAAAGATTAAATTTCGTCTCCAATATTCTTTCATCATCCTCACTCAGTTACATTAGAAAATCAGTTCAATACATTATAAATGTGGCGAAGCATTGGTGTCCTTGAAAATTTTCTATAGCATCACAAAGGAACTTCTACGAAAGTCTCAGAAATTGTTTAAATTTTGGGCTTTTAAGTTGGAACAGGTCGTCCTTTTCGATCAAATCATTTAAAATTTTTTCAGGCCACAATCTAGTATAATTGCTTAATGTTTTTTTTAGCAAAAAAAAGACATTTTTGAATACAAGAAGTGAATTATTTGCTTAATTTTAAAACCAAATTTTAAGATAATGATTTATTTAAGAAGTACAGTTTTGCTATTGAATTGGGAATTGCGCTATAATTACGCAATAAATACTTATGTTATGATCCTTCACGCATTTGTTAGTGACGTTATGGTTTAGATTATTAACGAAGAAAAATAATTTAAATCTATTTTTATGTATTTCTATATTAGTTCACATCACTACTACAATCAGTTGATTAAAACAAAATTCATAAATTTTACCCTCTTCGCAGCAGGTGAACACTTTGAACTTTCTGCATTTATGACTAAACGTCAGAAAACAAGAAGTTCAACAAAAATCCACAAAGTAAGTTTCTATATACCGTTTTAATGAAGTTGGTTTTCGAGTAGAAGAAGAGAGTGGTCCCGAACAAAATTGCAATAAATTACTGATTATATCGTTTGTTGAAGAAGCTGGGCATCGCCTATTGTAGATAGATCATTTGAAATTTTCTCATAGTAAACCGTGAACTGAGTGGGAACGTTTACCTAGTAAAAAATCGGAAAGCGAACCTACCATGATATTGTGAAATAATCAACTTTCGAGCTCTAATCAGATTGAAAAAGATTTATTACGCATATTGCCTAACAATGCCAAATTTCAGCAATCAACATGATACTGGTATAGGCTATAATCTGTGTTGAATTCTTCGTGGTATAGCCTGGCCTTATGTGGAAGTTGGTTATTATCAGAGAATGGGCGTAATAGCGGCTTTTGTTGTTTATGGACAAACAAAATTCTTTTTGGATGATGGCTACAATATCGGAGAATTTATTACCCGCCTCCTACTATTCTGCATGTTTGTAAGGCACACAACTCGTAACTTAACGATGAAACTTTAAAAAGACGCGACGTCTTTGGAATGTTACTCAGAATTAGTTTGTAAGTTGTATTGGAATGAATTATTCCCCATTGTATGGGTGTACGTTCACGTAATGACTAAGAAAGACAACGCTACTTTTCGGCTGAGATTTGCCAATTTTCGCCACGCCTATCGTTGAACAGCCACAAGATAATAGTCGCTTTTTTTAGGTAAGTAGCCAGCGACAACAGACCTGGCTCGGCTATAGTTTCTGTCATCGGGGGCAGAAGTGTCAGACAAACGAGAAATAATTACTTTTAAATCGAAAGACTTTTCTTGCGAGCTATAAAAGACAATTAAAATTGTTTATTTTCGAAAAAAAATAATGAAAAAAAACTAGAGAAATAATGGTTTATTCTGAGTGAATAAAATAATAAAAATAAAGCCTAGTCAAGCAAAATACTGTTTTCATTCTGTTTGAATTCGAGAAAATGAGAAGCTCTCGTTCCTCAATGACGTTACCATCTGAATATAAACAAGTTATATTCGGCTGACCCAAATCTTTTATACCCACCACCCTTATCTTAAAAAATGGTAAAAAACTAAATTATCAAAGGTGGGCGTGGTTTAAAGCCGATATTTTCATTTTTGCGCCTAGGAGAATGTTTATTAAAGACATTAGCTAGTTAAACAGCCAGACGGATGGACAGATGGACAGACGTACCAACGGATACGTTTAGGTGGATTCCGAATTTCATACAGATCAAGAATATATACATTCTATGTGATTCCAGAAGCGTCTTTCTTAATGTTACAAACATTTTCACAAAAAGAATTAAATTTCAATATTCTATTATATCGAGTGAGCGAGGTTGACCCTTTCCGTTTTTGCACAGAGGGCACGGTATAGCTAGCGGAACATTTCTGAAATTTTTTAAATTCACAACAAAAATCAATTTTTGTTGTTTCCAAAAGCAGAGGTGTTCGTAGTCTACGTAGTACTGTGGGCGCGTCCTTGGACCGATGTGATTCATTTTCAATACCAACCGGCGTACAATAACTTCTAACGTTTCTGCCAGACCACAGACATTACACAGAGGGACAGACAGACACGCTTAAATCGGTTCTAAATTTGATGCTGATCAAGAATATATATACTTTGTGTGGTCGAATTTTATAATATACTCTTCACTTTCAGTGATGGATATAAAAATGAATAAAAGTATTTACGTCAAGTTAGTCCATAAGTGTTTCATTTATTATCAAATTTAGGTAATAAATAATAAATGATTAATAATCTTTTCTGTGTGCAATTATTTTCAAATATGGTATGAAGTTTCAGAAATAATAAAACTTGAAATACATTTTGAAGTTTTCAAAAATTTCTTTTCTTCAAATAATTAATACAAGTTATCTCCATGTGTCTTGTGTTCATTTAGCCAATACCTCTATCTACTTACTGAGTGAATTAAAACCGAAGCTATTTAGTGCTATTGTTCTGACGTAATCACAAAATCGTGTAATCGTTTTCCACATCTACAAAGTCAATAAATTTCGTGAACACAACAATGCTTTTGTAAAAGCTCGTATAACAAACAATAAAGCCAAGCCGCCGCAAATATATATTGCACTGACATTCCTGATATTGCCGGCCACCGTCTCGTTTGCCACGTCTGGAAGGAAGCTTAAGAGACCACATAAGGTATATAATAGACTCATGGTCAACATCAAATGTAGAATGGTTTTAACCATGCTCTCTAAATGGGTTATCATAGATCTCTAAGGCAAGTAGCGTCAAGCTTTGTTGGATTTTAAAGCCCAGTCTGACAAAATTAAGATACCTAGAAGACTTTTGTAAACGCCACATGAATCTATCTGGCACGACCAATACAATTATATAAAAAATTAACCCGTTTCTTTAGTGAATTACTTTCAATAAATGCTTGAAAATGATATATTAACAAAAATAGTCAAAATTTTAGACTTTAGCTCGGCCAAACTAGAAAATTCCAATTATATTCACAAAAGTCACGTAAATATTTCCCAGGTCACAAAAACGAATATATCTCCATCAAATTCCACAAAAACATTGCAACTTCTTGCAGTCAAAGGAAACAGCTAATATAAACTGAAAACATCTCTTTTTCCTCGGACTTTAAGTTAATGCACACAATAAAAAGTTTGCATTCCATAAAATGAAATAATCTCGCACACTTACCCCATAGTATAAACCACCGACATTTATCCTTTTTCGAATTTTTTTTTAAATAAAAGCGGCTGGTAAGAAAGATTCGTCACAGTCGAATATAATTTTCTTGTTTTATCGCTAACTTGATATTGGAGTGTCTTACTGTGACTATCGCTTCGGAATACCAAGTTTTATACAAAGTCACAAATATTTTGACCGGTCATCACATCGGAATATGTCTGATAAACTCCTTTCTTCTTCTTTAACTTATAATATTAGTTCCAATCAAATTCAAAAATTTCCTTTCATTATAAAATTTGTGTCAACTGTTTCTCAGTAAAAGCTTTTATAAAACTTTTTCTCCTTCTTTTTAACAACGTTTACAATTTTTTGTGCTGATTATTGACAATTACGGTGCTTTCATTAAATTGTTGTTAGTTGAACCTTTACTCTGAGTTTAAGGTTATTAGTGAGTAGAAGAATAAACGTTAAAGTATGTCAAGGTCATTTACATTGCATACTTGGCGAGAAGAGCCTAACTGAGAAAAAAATATATTTAAACAAAATTCCTCGTAAGGCACCGTAGTATGCCGAAAGATGTAGGTCTTTTTATTTTTAAAAAAAAAATTCTGTTTAACTCATTTGGTATACAAATGATGCATGACGCCACGGCGAAGGTATAAAAGAAATTTCTTTTTTTTCAAATCTTTCGAGTATTAGTGCGCTTGCAGTTAATGAATTATTCATCTAAGATATCATTGAAGCGAAAAACGAAATAATAAAAGAGTGATAAAAAAAATGTTTAAAATTGATTCCAAACGTGACTTAAGCCAAAAAAGTTTTAAACTTGAAACTTTATACAGTAAAGACAGCATCGCAACGACAAATTAGACGAAGAAAAGTGAGCTTTAGAGACTTTATGATGCATTGTAATTAAGTAATCAAGAATATAGACATATTTCTACATCAAAATTTGAATCAGAATCGAATCAATTTTTTTATAGAATTCTTAATAGAATTTAATAAACTCTATTCAAGAGAAATGACGAGATAGACGACGTTCAGTAAACAAGCATATGCTGGAGCTAAAAAATTACTAGAAATGAAACAAGGAAAAAAATTACACTCGGCTCGAATCTTTTATAGCCACCACCTTTATCTTTGAAAAAGATAATAAATATCTATATTGCAATATTGGCTAGGCGTGGCAAAGTTTTTCCATTTTCATAAAATACTTTGTTGCATGAGCAAAAATTTATTAAACATATTTCTTGAAAGTGGAATTTGAATTTGGTTAGCTTGTTTGAAATGTACTTTCATACGGATTCACGTGATATAGGTCAATATGTTTGGAATTTTCTAGTTTGACCGATCCAGAGTCTCAAATTTGACTATTTTTCCATAGTCGAGTTATGCTATGATACTAAATTTCAAAAAGTTGTTAAAAATAGTTCTGGAAAGCGAAATTTGAATTTGGTTAGCTTGTTTGAAAGCTATTTTCTTACATATTCACGTGATATATGTGATTATAGTTGGAATTTTCTATTTTGGCCGCGCTAGAGTTTCAAATTTTACTATTTATTTATATTCGACTACCCTCAACATATCGATTTTCAAGGATTTATTGAAAGGTATTTATTTTTTTTATTTTATTGAAGTAAACGGGTTAACTTTTGTTAAAAATTTAAAGATTTTTATTTTAATTTGGACGAATTATTCTTCCAAATCCCACAATAGCTTGACGCTGGTTGCCTTAGAGATCTATATTAATTCTTTTACAGAGCTTTATTAATGTAATTGATAAATGACTTTGCCAGTTAAATTGGAATATACCTTCACACTCTTTAATATTGTGTCTGAAGCTTACAAATGTATTTCTTTCAGGAGAAAGTTGAAGCTTTGTGCATATTTTCACAAAAATTTACTTTACTTAACTATTTAATTAGGAATCCTGAGGTTGACTTGTCATTGTTGTTGCATGTAACGCTATTCAAATACTTTACAGACTAGTTTTCGAAACAACAAAAATATGAAAATATTCCAACTATTTGTTAACCAATGCCAGAGCCGTAAACGATGAAGCGAGAAAAGAAGGAAGATAACCGCCTACAATAAAGTGGTATGGAAATAACGAAAGGAAAGAAGAAAATCTCATATAACACGCTTTGTAAATTGAAGCATAGACAAATTAAATGTAAAAAAAGAAAAGTCAACAAGAAGAAGGGAGAAGGAATGGAAATCGTCAATGAAATATTTACTGTTATATTAAAAAGAATGCATTCAACAAACACGTAACAAAAAATAAAAAAGATAATATGAAATAAAGAAAAAATTATATCTATATTAAAACGAATCAGATTGTGTTCTCGGCTCTCTTTAATGCAATCTTTTTAAGATAACTAAACATCCAGGCACATCGGAGAAGTATGGTTTGAGTACTTTTCCGACTCCAACTTCTCCCGGAGTTTCATTAAA
>KK351370.1:35998-58261 GCA_000671755.1 Glossina brevipalpis | reverse complement strand
TAATTGATGTCCAGCTCTACGCATGCGTATGTCTTCAGACATCATTCGGCTGCAGCAATTTAAAATAACGGGTTGGCAACTAAGTAATCGCCGATTTCACTTATAGATGTCTCTCACTCCTATTTTTATGATATCCGTAAATATTATGATCTTCTTTTTCTTATATATGTCAGCTGTCATTCTTATCTAACTTTATAAATTCATTGCGTAGATATTTTCTTAAAGTTTTTTTTTGATCTCAACCTTATTATGGAGTGCTAGCGCGAACATTTCCGCCATATTTTGCATTATTAGTTTCGTAAAGGAAAGAACGTAGTACAACCCGCCAAAGAGTTACGTGATGTGTATGATGATGAAGCCCTTAAAGAAAGGCAATACCGAAATTGGTTTGAAAAATTCCGTTCTGAAAACTTTTCTTTTAAAGATCACCAACGTTCGGGTCGACCAGTTGAGCTTAATGAGGATGAAATCAAAACCATCATCGAAGCGGATTGTCATGTAACTACACGAGAGATTGCAGAGAAGTTAAATATTTCACGTACCGCCATTGAGAAGCATTTAAAACGTGTCGGTCTCGTTAAGAAGTTGGATATTTGGGTTCCGCACGATTTGAAAGAAATTCATCTGACAAACGCATTAGCGCTTCCGAATTATTGCTTAAACGCGATGAATTCGATCCGTTTTTAAAACGAATCATCACTGGAAACGAAAAGTAGTGTAAATCGAAAACGATCGTGCTGCATGCCTAAGAATCATCGCAAACCACTTCAAAGGCACATATCCAACAGAAGAAGATTTTGCTGTCAATTTGGTGGTATTGCAAAGGTCCGGTGTATTTTGAATTGCTTCCAAGGAGCCAAACCACTAACCCGGAGGTCTACTGTAGATAATTAAACAAATTGAATGCAGCGCTCAAGGAAAAGCGGCCAAAACTGATCAATCGTAAAGATATCATTTTGCACAAGGACAATATTAGAACGCACACTTCTTTGGCCACTCGGAAAAAATTGAGGGATCATGGTTGGGAATTGATGGTATACGCACCATATAGCCCTGATCTTGCGCCATTGGATTACCACTTATTTCGATCCTTGGCCAACACCCTTTGTGGCAAAACTTTCAACGATGATGGCGCTGTAAAATCTCACTTAACTCAGTTTTTGGCCAAAAAGTATCGGATTTTCTACGAGCATGGAATTTTCAAGTTTTCACAGAGATGGCAAACAATCATGGAACAACATGAGAAATACTTTATAAATTAAAATTCATCTCAAGTAAAAAAAACCTTTTATATTATTGAAAAAATCGGCAATTACTAAGTTACCAACCCAATATATTTCTTTCATCCTGGTTGCACTTAATTTTTTCAAAAAATTTAAACGTATGTGTACGCTTAGTCGCTAATGCGGAAGGGGGGTAAACAACGGAATATCTTATGAAAAGATTCCATTCGATTAGATGCTTTCATTATATAGGTAGCTATGAGGTACAGAATAGAAAGAAAAAAGAAAATATATAAAATTAAGTTTTCTTGATTTTACAATGCACTGTTTATTTAATAAATCGAATTATTAACATTCTTTGATTTTATATGAACGAAACTATTTTCACATGATTAAGTTTTATTTACACTTATCAATAACTAATAAAGAATATTAATGAACAGGCTAATTTTTACATTTCACTACATTTACGTTCATTCGAGTTATAAAGTAATAAAAACTAATTTACTACTGACCGATTTTCAGCAAATCGACTTTCTTTGTATACTTTGAGAGAACTTCTGTGGCTACATAGCGTGTGTTTGTTTAATTTATGATATTAGATAGTCTGAAAAGTATTAAGGGATGCGTTGTTAAGTAGCGCTTAAACTTATGTGTTTAACTATAAGTCGAAATTCTTTTTAATATATTTACGGAACACAACGTTTTCTTCGACATGAACCTAATTTAAAAAAAAAGTTATTAATCAGGCGTTTTCTTCTAAATTCTTCACCCACAAATAAGTCATATGTATATTTCTAATGATCGCTCATGATTGAAGTTATTAAATCTACTTTCGTATCTCTAAGGTGCTTGCATAAACTTTTCCCATACTTGTGCTAACAAGTTCGATCCTTTTATTTTGTTCACGTATTTCACAGTATTTCATCGTATAGGGTGATATTTTATTCCTCCGAGATTTTTTGCTACATTTTAAGGCTCCTTTTCGTAGCCTATTCTTTTCATATGATTCCAATCTGTCATATGGTTGATCTTTAGCGTCTCCCCGCTATTTCCCGACAACTTGCGTGCCTGTGCTACTCCACCAGTTGCAAAATTTTATAGACTTTTTCAATGACTGGCCAACGACAGCAAAGTGCACCTTGGCATTAAAATTTCCAACAAACCACTCCTAAGTCATTCGTTTACTCTTAGTATTCTCACCGTGGACTTCACGGATTTTTCACAAGTTCCAGCGTTTTTAACTTTTTTGTAGTAAAAAATCGGCACATAGCGTATTTCTCCAGATATTTCACTCATTTTGCCACCAATATATATCTTATCTTATCTTTTTACACAAGCAAAGTATTAGAAAATTTAAGCTGAAATATCACCTTTTAAGCACATGCTCGTTTGAGACAATTAGTTCAATGTTGCCAGATATATATGTATCAACACTATCTAGTAGCAAAAAACCGCGGGAAGAAAAAATATTTCCATTTCTACTTGAAGATTAGAAAAGTCTTTGCGTATTGAACATGACATAAGTTCGAAAAAATTTGTCGACGGAGACTGTCCTTTAATGAATCCATATCGAACAAGAAGCATCACTAAAATCTCCCCAAAGATTAATCGCCATGTTATTAGGTATTCCACAAAGTTTGGTAACCCACTAAGTTTGGAAATGCTTATGTAATTATCAAGCAAGTATCTGCTACCAAATTTGAACAGAGGGAGAGTAACACTGCTTTTCCACACTGTACGAAAGTTTCTAAGTAGGAATACAACCCTGGTAACTAAATTATAGTTCTCGTTTACTCAGATTCTAAAATCGAATAAAGGAATGTCATTCGCATCTGCTCAATACGAGTATCTTTGTGTCGTTGAGCTGTTTCATCGCCGGAAATTGCGAAATTCCGAGATATTGTACGCCTCGGTGTGATATAAGTGAAAAATGGAAAGGTATTCTGCATATGCGTCGAGAATCAAGAATGTTGAGAAGAATTCAAGAACATCAAGCTTAAGTTTACTTAGATAGTTGCTTTAGCAAAGTAAATTTTGTGGGCAATTTTTCCAACAACATGGGATTTAAAGTCGGTTGCATCGAACTGGTTTTACGACCATATTCATTTAATTGAAGAAAGTGTTATACAACAAAAATTTTGCGATTTTTAATATTACTTCGCAAAGTCGGTGAAATATAATATTTCGATTGAATCAACAAGCACGGGCTACAAGTCGCGATATTTTTCTATCAAATGGTAATATTAACATAAACGAATAAAAAAAAATTGGACGCGATAAAACAATTTTTGAATGTTCTACAATAAGTAAACCATTATACGACGGCATTGTTAATATTTTATAATGAAAATTGGTAAAAGAGTAAAAGTGTAATTTTTAAATTTTGTGACAAGGACAAACGAAGTGTTGAAGGGGTTTTAATAGTCCGTCTGACTTTAACAATTTGACCGACCTTAATTGCTTCAATTAGACCATAAATACACGTGTACTTAGTATTGTTTTTGCCGAACATATAAATAAAATGCAAGAGTGGAATTTTACGTAACTTTTAAATGCATTGTAAACCAAAAAGTATACAACATTTGTGTTATTTTGTCCAGCATAACGAGGGTATTATGATAAGGACTTAATAATAGTGCAGGTATTGATATGACTTTATTTCTTAGAGCTTTCAAATTATTGAAAATTTAAAAATCGGGATTATTTATCGAAATTTACAAAGAAAGTAAAATAGCGTAGATAGCGTAAAAACGCGCCAAAAGCCAACGAGTTCATAACAAGTTAGAAAATTCTATTCAGCTGTGCCGAACCCTTGATACTCACTACCTATATCTTAAAAAAAGGGAGAGGGGGCGGGGAGGGGGGGGAGAATTAAATTTCAATAGGTGGACGTGGCAGTACAAGAAGTTCCAATGTTAGTGCCAAATTTGAAGCCAAAGGAATGTTTACCATAAACATTAGATAGTTAAGCAACCAGACAGACGGACAGAGGTACCGACAGATACGTTTAGGTGGATTCCGAATTTCATACTTATTAAGAATTTATACATATTTTGTGGTTTCAGAAGGATCTTTTTGTGAAAATATTTCACAAAAAAATTAAATTTCAATATTCTATTGAATCGAGTGGGCGTGGTCAATCCTTTCCATTTTGTACAGAGACGACGGTATAATTAGCGGAAAATTTCTATTTGCTATGATTTACGAGTAATATGCAAAACTCAAATTTTTTTTCCCTTCTAAAAGCAGAGTGTAGTCTTAAAATCATCCCTAATTTTGACTTCACATGTCTTCTGAAGTATACAGGCGCTAGGATAGGTTACCGAAAAGTTCGATTTAGTTAGATATAAGTGGACAATGGATTTAGGATTTAGGGCATCTCAAATGAAAACATGTGCTCTCACCTAAGATCTGATAAAGTTGGAAATGCCGACTTTAATGGAAAGATGCGGTAGCCATATTGGTATAAAAGTTTGACAGACGTTCGGGTTTTGCTCTCTCTAAGTAGTAAATACAATTAGCAGAAACACATAGTTAACAGAGAAACTAGTCGATAAGCATGTTTCAGCGAGATCATATATTCTCGAAAGCAACAGAAAACGTAATAACATAGGAGTTCATATCATTTAAGGTCAAAATGAATTTGAGATGAATTTTGCAAATTTCTCTGAATTGAAATAGGCATTGATAGAAACAACTTTTAATGAATTATTGTGTCGTAACTTATCGAGCATAATGATTTATGTGTTATAATTATGTGGTCTAATTTTACTATCACAATTAGAACAGAAAGATAATTTTCACATGCTTGTTTGAAATCAACGATTAGGTACATAATAAATTATAGATGTAGACGTAGATGTAGATATTGTTGCAAACACATAAATTTTTTCCAAAAAAAAAATAATAATATTTCTTCCAGCACAAATACACTTTCGGACATTTAAGCCTAACGAGATGAAAGCTTTACTTACTATTTAGAAAAATATAGAAAATCTTATTTTTAACTTGCCTATGTTATCAATCCGTAAACTATTCATCAGGTGTGTTTTTCAAAAATGATGCGAGAAAATCAGTCGAAATTGCATCAATTATGATATGCAATTTGTTCAAGAAAACAAGAATTCTCCACAAATTAATCAAAAGAATATATTGATTTATGATTAGCGATCAAATT
The DNA here is from genome assembly GCA_000671755.1 of Glossina brevipalpis. Classification (NCBI taxonomy): domain Eukaryota; kingdom Metazoa; phylum Arthropoda; class Insecta; order Diptera; family Glossinidae; genus Glossina; species Glossina brevipalpis. Next base: position 52,858 of record KK351370.1, on the reverse strand, counting down.
TATTCTTCCAGACACGGAGATCGTATTTGTAGCTGTTGCAGATAGATAGAAACTCAGAGGAATACTACATAAATAATTGACTCTATGAAATTGTTTCTTATGACTCACGTAAGTATGAAATTAGAAACAAGAATAAATTTGAAGGAATTTGATAATTTCCATATTTTCTTGAACCATCGACACCATTTTTGAAGTTTTGCAGCTTTAGATTTCGGCTCGAATTTGTTATTAATAATATAACCGCATGAAACCCAAAAATGATCAAAAATTGGCTAAAAGCTTGTCTATAACTATCAAAACTTTTTAGTATCTAATGAGTGTTCTTATCATTTCGACATCTTCCATATCGTCCGCGTCATTTTCCTCCAACTCCTTCTCAAGTTCTTTGGCGTCGACATATGAAATCTGGTATTCAGGCAAACCCTCTTCCATTAGAAGTTCACACTCAAGTTCTTCGCGAGCACGGCGCTCTTTAAGATCCACTGCTGGGGAAAGTATTAACGATATATTTCGCTGAACGTCTTTGACGTCCTTTTGTATTTCCACTTGACGCCCCTTACGCAAACGATCCATAACAAAGTGATTCTGGCGTAGGTCTTTAATTTCATTCACCCTTTTAATAGCGTCCAAAGCTTTATTCCACATTTCGCGATTGTATTTTATGGGCGCATTGCATCGTTTCTCAAATTCGAAACTAGGATCAATGGCCAATTCTTTACGGGCTGTTTTACGGTAGGCTTTAGTCCAACGTACTTTACGAGGATTCTTCTTACGTTTAAATGCTTTATGGCATTTCCCACGACAAAACTTAAAAATCTAAAAAATGAGCCAAATTATTAACAAAACGCAAACTTCAAAGACTTTTAATATTTTCCACCAACTTTGGCCTGGATATATTTTACTGGAGCAAAAATAACACGTTTCAATCTGCATTTTCCCCGAATTTATAAAAAAAAATCCAAGAAAAACAGGACTTCCAAATTTAAGTTCTTCTAGTTATGCACGAGTTGTTTTTTTTATTTTCTAGTAGTACTAACTGATAATAATATTTTCTTCTTCTTAAGTTCGTCAGCAAATACCAACAGATGATTTGCTGTGTTATCGTAAAAAAAAGAAAAGGCTCAGTTCGAACACGAAGTACTTTGTCTGAGCCTTAGAAAAGTCAGCGGTTAGTTTATGTTGATTATTGTAACTTCTTCTTCTTGTAGATGAGATTCCTGGATCAATATTGCATTGCAGAATTTAGAATTATTTTTCTTTTTTTATATATATTTAAATTGCAAGCCTTGAAAAAAGAAAACATAGCTGTATAAGCTGTGAAGTCATGAGATCGAAGTATGTCAATAACTTGATGATTATGTAAGTCATACAGCCAATTAGTCAAAAAATAAATACTCGAGATATAAGTCCAAATTTTGATAAACGTGAATAATAAAGATTGCATAACAACCATCCCATATATTTTCTCGTGATTCTTTTGAGGGTGAGAAACGAATATCAACATCTGAATGAAATTCGAAACACTAAATATGAAGGACCGCCGAATTCCTTAAATGGAAATCTTGGTCCTAAAAATCAAATATGTTTCCATCAATAAAACAAAGAAACAGAGAAGAGTTAGCAGATCTTTTACTTTAATTATAACGGATAATGAAAGATAACGTTTTTAATTGCTTTTAAAATTTAAGTCCAAAAATATACAATAAAAAATCCAAACAAATGAACTAAAGAGGTCATGGATGAAATTTAAAGTCGTTTAAATTAACAAATTGACAATTAGTGGACTTCAGCACATGAGCAACATTTTATAGCGACCGCAATTTGCGAATTTGTAATTTCTAAATAATTAAATATAATTGAATTACGATCTAAAAATATGAACAGAAGGAAAGCACGGCCTGAACAATTTACAGCCAACAAGCACAGTCAGGCTTATTAACTCTGCCTTTCCTTGTATAATAACTGGATGTAGTAAATGCACTAAACGTGCAAACACATAAGGTATACCAAACATTAGTATAGTTATATTTTTACTCAATTCACTCTCTCTACATACACATAATCATGATTAATTATTTAATGTATTGTTACGAAAATCACAAACTAATAAAATACAACTACAAAACAAGTTTGATAAAATCTATGAAGAGGAAATTCGTTTAATGTGATATCTGGCACGGTCATAAGAAGGCAAATTTGCAGTTGTCAATGAAAGCAAAGATTGACAAAGAATTCCCGCGAAATCTGACAGGAATGGGATTAATGAAACTACGCCGGGAAATCCAGCAGGTATAGCAGAGAGTTTGTGATATCGTAAGTTTTATAAGTAGAGCGTTTTGTTTAAAACGAAGAGTTAATTAAAAATATTTGAGAGGCAGCTCAGAGTTAAAGAAATAGTTCCTTTTAATAAATTCTAAAAATCATTGAGATTGTTAATATTATTTTGCAAATAAAAAAATTTCAAATAAAATCTACGCTTTTCGCGGTCAAGCGATACAGGCTGTGTCTAAAGGAAAACTACAAGAGGCAGTTTTGTATCAATCTTTAAAATTTTTTTTACTTTACTAAAACGGACGAAATCGCTTAAATTTTTTTTTGCCTTTGAGAGGACGTATCAGGTTTACTAAAATTTAATTTAATTTAAGGATTTTATTTTTTTGTTGTTGTTATAAATTCCAATTAAATGCATTAACTAAAAGTATGCACCAAATTCTCATTTTCATTTTTCATTTTGGGGAATAGACCGACTTGCGAATACTTCATAAAAGAGAGATTATGTATCCAAATTTAAATTTGTATTAAAAAAATTAAACTTAAGATTGCTTTTAACTTCGTATACGACTGTCTTTGAGATATTCATTAATGCTGCTCTAGGCCTCGGCAGTTGCTTAGTTATTAAATAAAGCTATACTTAATAATTATCTACACTTACTTCTATGATGGAAATCCTAAATCTTTTGTGCTTTTTGAAAGGTTTTGACAAAATAGCTAATAACTAAATCAAAAACAGTACAGGAAATAGAAAGAAATTAATTAAACAAGCAACTACTATTTTTTGTTAATAATCTTAGTTCTCATATTATCGTTGTTATTGAATTCCCTTTCCTTTGGTTTGAATTGTAACATTACTGTAATTTATTTGACTTTTACAACTCAGAGTGTAACAGATAACCCTCTACGGTTTTTTTAAAATTCTGCTAATAATTGGTGAACTGTTATTTGCATCGGTTTTCAGATTTTTCGAAGAGATTATAAGCAAACAAAAAACAATAAGTGAGTCTTGTATTACAACAAAAAATCATTGAAATTACTATGAAAATGGAATGTTTGACAGACCGTATCTTTCTACGCATATTCTATACAAATGAAGCCGAGTGAATGAACTGGTACAGTCGGTTGATGAAAAGAAGGATTTTAAGAATACATAAAGAGTATCAGTTTGAAGTTTGCTTTGCTTTAGTTAACACTGACAAAAATTTGTAATGCACACAACATAAAATTTTCGTAGTGCACACGTGTACGCCTACATCTACGTCGCAAATTTGACACTTTTTATGAATTGCATCATTATTAGTTAAACTCGTAAGAAAACTTTAGAAATGATAAGCAAATCCAAGCAGAAAAGAGAATGGCGGCAACGATGGTAAACTTAAGTAATGTCTACTTAACTATATGAGAGAACCGAAGGCTATAAATCGCGACATATGTTTGTTTGTGCAATATAAATAATAGGTTGGGGAAAAGGTAATCCATCCAATCTTATAAGAACTTCAGGACTTTATTTAACATTTCGAATTGGAAAATAATGGATCCATCCAATCTTATATGAACTTCAGGACTTTATTTAACATTTCGAATTGGAAAATAATGGATTACCTTTTCCCCAACCTAATATAAAAGTGTGCAAGAGTGTTTTTACTCAAACTAAAAAAAATCTAATTGAAAACACTTGTCTGCAGGGGAAAAACAATGACTACTGATGGTAAAATATTACTGTAATTATTGAGCGAGATAACAATGGATAAATAAAATGCGATGAATAAATATTTACCTCTTATAAGCAAGGCTTAAAAGAAAAACCGCAATAAATCAACTAGAGAAGATCGCTTGTGTGTGTGTGAGAAAGTCTGAAGAAAACAAAAGTTCGCTCGCTACTTATTAAACATTAAGATGAACACTAATGTCGGCCTATTCGTAAATAGCGCTGTAAAAAGTTTCTAATCAAAAAAATTCCTTATTAAACATATACATTAAAAAGCAATTTTATAGTATTTTTTTTGCTAACTGTGAATAGAATACTATGAGATAAATCTTGTGTAACTGCGCCAGTTTTGGTAATGATGCCCATCATAGTTTGCTTTTGTTTCATTTGCGTCGAACTTCCAGGTTTTCTGGACAGATTTGGATCTCCTTAGGCACTGCGATTACGTCAGTGTGTGAGACGCGCCTATTCATCTCATGAATGCGTTTACAGTGAGACTATTTCTAAAAGATTAAAATTGTTAATTTGAATGTGCTAAAGAGCAAGCAGAGAAGATCGTAGATGAATCAACCCAGAGCCGGAAACACGATGAACAGAAAGACAAGCAGAGGGACATATGAGCGGCTAAAATAATAGAAGCAGAAAGAAATGGATAAGCAAAAGTCTACCACTGTTCCTACGTTATGCAGTCTTCATGGAATTTCTATTAAATGTCTCTTAAAAAGTTACTATCAATATTACTATACCACATATTATTTGAGTAAAATGAGTTTGCTTTTCATCGAACAAAAAAAGACATCCAACACTATATTCTAGGGGCATTCTTGATAAGCAAAAGTCTGAGTCGACTTAACGATTTTTCTGATCTCCCGTCTATTTACTCGTTTGTTGTTGGAAGGTTGCAATACTTAAGATAATAAGTCGACATATAGCATCCAGAACGCATTTTCATTCGATCACTACCAATGCTTACAAAGTCCACAATAACCAGACGTATATAAACCTTAAAGTCACAAAAATCAAAGGTAAGGGAGGAATTTGTACGTGGTCGCGATCGGTTAAACCAAATGCCTACAAAAAGTAAAATATCTTACATTTTCTACACATTGGCTTAAGGTGTTAAATATGACAGATTCACCTCACGGCGAATGTGCTTTTTGGACAAAATTAGGTAAATATTATTAAGTAATTATTTTTCTATATTTTATTCTTTAACCCTGGTTTACCGCTACTCTTGCGCTCTACTAAAGAAGCCTGTGACAATGATAGAAATTTTTCTCGGCGCATATAATATAAATTTGAATAGATGGAGTTTGCATTCATGCAAAATTTGAAAAAGTAATCGCAAAAATGTATTATTTTTTGTGTGTAAGTAAATGCTTCACTATACGACGTGCGCATTGGCAGTTGAATACATACATATGCAAATGTCTAAACAATTTCCAATATTGTTTAACGAAACAATACTTCCAAAATGAGATCTCCGGAGATTTACGGTTCTCGTCATCGTAGTATCAAATATTGAGTTTCCTGTTAGCGAAAGCAATTATATTTTAATTTTATGCATATGTAGAAATACTACTTAATTTCAGAAATTGCAAAATTAAATTAAATTAGATGATCATATGATTTTTGCCCGCAGATGATTAAATGTTACGGCATCCCACTTACCCATAATATGCATAACAGTTAAGCTAGCAATAAACGGCAGGAATAGTCGTTTTTCGCTGCACGCAATTTAATTATTTATTGATATTTGATATAAACATTTAAATATACTTACTTCGTTCGCTTTATATATCAATAAATTAAAAATTGGTTGCTTGATTTTCTCTTTTGTTTAGTCAATTATTTAGTTCTTCTAATGCTTTGCATTTCACTGTATGTATATGGTTATTCACACACCGAAGCTATCGTAAATACAGCTTTAATTAAGCAACGAATCAAAATAATATTCGATCTGAAAGCAAATTTGAACAATGAATCTAAACAGCTGACGCATCGTTTTTGTCTTTCGTTTTCAGAGGATATGGTGAACCGTATACCGGTTCCATATTATTGTTATTAGTTTTGCATTTAACAGCTGCGCTTATTTATAAATTAGATCTGGACGTAGTACTGAACATATAGCAAGCCCCCAAGTGAACAAAAGTATACTTTCTTTCTTCTCTATAAAGCGTGGAGGAAGAGAAAAAATTTTTCAATATTTGCACATCATCCCATCATGTTGGATGCCATTTGTGATTGCTTTAACGCATTAAAAGTAAAGCACATATAAAATAAGAATAACTAATGTAATAAATAGATCAAATTTGTTACAGAAGCCATAAAGTTTCGAAAAAATTTTTTGTAAGATATTTGGAATAATCAAAATTGTCCTACTTTCACCTATGCTAAGGTCCAATGTATATAGATAATTTTAGAAAAGATGCAAGCGATGTTTCACCGCCCGATCTCGAAACGAAATTAAGGCAAAGTTTTTCTTTTTTTGGTTCATCGCCCGGTTATGCCCGGCGTTTAAAAACTAAACTTTTCTATAAAGCTTCTATATATAGTGCGACAAAAAACTAAACATACAAACAACTAAACAACAGACATAATTGGTATTTCCGGAATTTATTATTTACTATTAATTATTTATTTTATTATTAACTCTTAGTCCACAGAATATTTACCTTAGGAAATGCATGCATATACGAAGCAGAAAATTTATCGAATGAATATTTATTTTATAGAATTCGGAAAGATAGATTCATTCACTCTTTCACCTCGAAAGCGTAGCCTAACATTAGATTAGAGCTTAAATCTTTGTCTGTAGAGGAATCGCCGCCTTCTAAAGAACTCGATTTGTTACGTGGTGATATATCGCCATTGACCATAACTTTGCGTAATTGATATTTTCTGTAAATCGTTAACATTTAAAAGTAATTATTGAAAAAAGTCATCTAAAAAAATTAAGTGCATATCGACATACCTGGAACGTATATCCTCCATTAGAATCAACCATTAAATATAATGTTTACTGTCCAAGGAATAATTAAATATAACGTTGACTGTCCAAGGAATAATTAAATGTAATGTTGACTCTCCAAGAAACAAATGAATCAAATGTTGACTGTCCAAAGAACAATTAAATCAAATGTTGACTGTACAAGGAACAATTAAATCAAATGCTGACGGTGCTTTTTCAACATTTCTGTAACCAACATATACTTTTCAAACTTTATTAATTTATATATTTAGCATATTTCTAGGGATCAATTTATATGTTTGGCTTATATTTACAGGAATTAATTTGATACTTGCTTTTAAAAGTGATTGATTGCAACTTATTTGCAATGCTAATCTATAACTCTATTCTTCAGTTTTAGAAAGTAAAGGGATCAATATTTAGTGAAAGGAGAGATATTCAACGGAAGTTCTCACTTCTGGGACATTTCTAAAAATTTTTGCAATACAAGACAAGCAGGAAGTATCAAAAGTTTCATCCCGCATCCTATAGAAATTCTTTGCTTTTGTAAAAAGGTAAGTAGATCTCATCTGGATCAATTGCTACGAATCGCAAATCACTATGTTACCCATTGTAGCGCATTTCGGTTATGCTGATCATCTAATGAACTCTTGGAAACTGGATCCAAATACTCTAAAATTTGTACTTAAGGGTAATTTATCGTAGGAACCGGAATTAGTTGAAGAGCAACCGCAGTTATTGCGTTACATTTTGGAACAGGCGTATTCAAAATAGATGGTTTCCATTGTGTTAAACTTACAATTTTTTTCCAATGTTTAAATTATTCGAATTATTGTATCCTGAACAAGAGCCTTTAAAACTTCCAGATTGTAATAAGTCCTTTGGGTGTAGTACGTGTCACTTTGTGAACAGATATGCGTTTCGCTTTTAAGTGAAATTTCAAAAACCCTTTTGCATTATTATTATATTATCATATATACGTATATTATTATTAGTAAAAGAATACTTTCAATAACTTCATTATTAAATTAACTGCGTATATTTCCTTGTGGCCGTTTTTCTATCACTCTAGAATTTTCGAGATGTCTGGGCAATCGGAACCAAATAATCTTCGTGTACTTCATTTGTATTCAGTTTTAGTTCGTTAAGAGAATGCGGCGTATCAAAACTTGTTGCAAAACTCCTTAGTCTTGTTCTCCTCATTTTTGCCAGATCTTTAAACATTTGTGTGATATTGCATAGTACTAATGGAAAATGATAAGGTTATCGAACTGTGTGAGACTGGAAAAATTATTAAATTAATTTCGTCCAAACAATGGTTTCGGAATAATTAATGAAACATATTTTACAGGTATGAAAGAAATTGCTGTTTCATTAGAAGAAAAGTTTAAAAAACAAAAACTAGAAGCTCACCAAAAATTCGTATCGGTTTTCATCGCAAACTTTCAATGAACTGAAACTTTCTGTTTTCAGTTTATTTATATTAGATAACCTATGAGAAGAACGGAGAATCAATTTCTTATGCACAACGGATTCGAAACTCAAATAACAGTAAGTAAATTCGCTTCGTTCGTTTTAGAAATGAACGAATTTACTTTCGTGGACACATACTAAGCAGCCAATAATTTTGATTACTCCTTGGAAAGCTAAGTACAATAAGAATAAAAATTTTGAAAGTAGCTTTGATCTACTTAATCTTCATATGGATGCCACGTCATCAAATATGTCTGTATTCAGGAAGCTCTCACTGCGGTTACTAATTGGGTACGCAATATACGTTTGTATAAAAGTCAATGTGAAGTCTCAAACTAGTTTAGAGACCATCACACAAAAAAAAAGCGTTGTTGATGATGATTATCTATTGATAAACTTGCACATTGCAAAGAGTAATTGCACATTGAAAAGAGTAAGTGAAGATTTGCGTAGGGTATTTAATAGTCGGTTTTGGCGGGTTATAATTAATCATACACTAATTATTAAAAGTAGATATGTTTACCTCTCATAAGAAAGATTTTATGCGAGATACTTCAAAAAATGATCCCATGCGATCTAAATTTAGGTTTTTCTTCTAAGAAGATCTATCAATACATTATCTTCGAAGCAGAGAAATTGTTATTTTAGATCCGGCTATTGTTTGCTCTAACGAATCATTGAATGCTGAAGCTCGAAATTTGAAATCTTGTAACGACAAAAACAAGAATGAAGTTTTATTAACGTTTTATGCTGAAACTGCCGAGTTTGATGCTCTGAATGTGAATCTTCGAACTGTGGAAAGGTTTTAGAGTTCACAAAGTACATGTGGTGCAACGAGATGGGAAATAGGAAGAGATCCTTTTTTTTCAAGAACGAAAAGTTATCATTATTAGAAGAAAGCAAAACAAACTTCACTTTTGAAATTTGCAATAAAGAAAACCAGCGTTTAATTTTATTTATATTTCTTTATAATCTTTATTTTTTTTTCAATACAGTTTGTGTCGTCATGTTAGCAAGAAAAAAACAGAACTTTTATGATGAATTTATTCGTATTTAAATAGTCAGCAGCACTAAGTATTGTTACCCATAATATGGTTAAAAGACTTAATATATCGACATTTAGAGTTATAGGCCGTGGAATAAAAAAGTATATTTGTATAGGACTAAAATAAATACAATATACGAACGAAAGAGTTTAATTAAGAATCTATATGAAACCAGGTGCGGCTTTGCTTTTCTATTTTGAAGACATGTAGTAGAACGGACATAAATGAATATTAAATTTTGCGGGCAAAATGTTTACGCTTGTGTCAATTAGTGGATGTCGGAAATAGTAATCATGGAGATTTGGATATCAGGATGTTGAACGCTGTTTATTTATGAGCGATGTTTAGCCATTTCGTTTTCTCTGCAAACACAGAAATATTGTATTAACATTGTAGAGACAAATGAGCATTATTTACGGTATCATTCTAATGATTTTATTGAGGTAGATAAAGGTGAAAGCAAAAAAGATGAGTACCTGAGGGGAGGGCGGAATTTACACGTAACAGGCGGACAAAAACAATTCATGATAGGCAAAGGTATTACAAAAGGCGAATCTATACCCAAAATGCGATGGCCGAACGCGTGTTTTTCAATTCTTCTTTTTTTTTTTTTTTTTTCTTTTGTTTTCCTGTATTTATAGCATCCTTATGAACGCTTATCGCAGTGTGAAATGAAAACGTCTTAATTTTTTTTCTTTTTTTTTTTTTTTTTATTTTGTAATGTCAGCTGAGGTAGATGGGAAAGGCAACCCCAGCCGTCTGACAAACATCAATTTGTGAATTTAACAGGTTCACAGGTTTGCAATGTACCTTTCCAAACGAACTAAGACCACAGGAAGAGCGATGCGATTGCAACACCTTCCACTTTACATACGAAATGTTGTCTGCATTTCCGCATATATAAACAAATTACCATAAGAGTAAAAAGTCGACTTCTGTGTGTGGAAAATTAAAAATTTATTAAAAATGTAATTTTACTAACTCTTTTAACTATTTGATACATTGTGGTGATAGAAGCTGGGCTAATGTGTTTTACGCCCGACTAGCCCAGGTGCCACACGCCATAGACTTAAAATTAATGTAAGAAAAAGATGAACTGAGCTCTAAAGTCTGTCACGCATGGAGGAAACTATTGTCCGTCTGTCTGGCTAATGTTGGTCCGTCTGTCTCCTTCCTCCGTACCCTACGTTCCCGTTGAACCAGGCGTTCCCTCCCCCTCCACCATCTCCCTTCCATTCACCTAATTTACACAGACATTTTTTTTTTTTAATTTATTGTTTAAATATAATTATTTAAACATATTTTCTTTATATAGCTTAAATAAAATATTTAAAAATACCACTTAGCTGTATGACGTTGTTGCCGCTGCTGTTGTTTGGTTTTAGACGTTGTTGTTGCTGCTGGTGTTTCGTTGTAGACGTTGTTGTTGCTGCTGTTGTTTCGTTGTAGACGTTGTTGTTGTTGTTGCAATTGTGCTTGCAATCGATTGAGCTGTTGGTCGGCTTTTTAGCATTTATTTTAAATTTTTTTTAAAAAACTTTCTGCTAAACAGTTTTATAATATATTTTAAAATTAATCTCTTTTCTTTTCTTAGCACTACATTATATTCGGTCTCGTGATTCCTTCTTTCTTTTAACTTTCTAATCAAAATCTTTAGCAAAACGTGCCTGTTATCACGTACGTACAAACATCCACATAACTACTAAAAAAATCTTTCCCCCCTTTTTTTTGCATTGACGTAGCAAAACGAAGAAAAATGAGTCAGTTGTTTTCAGAATAACCGTTAACACCAAGAAACATTAAACCACCTTTTTTGCTTTATAGTTTAGTCAAATTTTATGTTAACTAATCTCATAAAAAAATTTTTATTAAAATCTTTCTTTTAATTCTTTTTCCAATAATTCCCCATTTTTTTCCAACCGTACTAAACTTTGATCACTTTAGTTAGCAAATTATAACGTTCATATTTTTCACACTTTGTTTTTTTTTTTTATTAAATTTTTCTTATTTTCCTTTTTTTTCACAATTTTAGCAGAAGGACGTCTCCTGTTGGTTGACGAAAGACGAATGGAAGATTTTTGATTTTGCTTAGTAAACTAAGCTCATTACGTAGGCAAACGGGCAGTTCTCTCTCTATATGTACAAACGGATAATTTCTCTCTCTTCTTTTGATCTTCTCTTCTCTTGCAAATAACAGGTAGAAAATCACGCGATATTTGCAAGAAAAGACAAGATAAAAGAAATAGGATTAGCGGTATACCGCTATTTTGGGTTTTATAAGTTTTAGAGGTCAAAGCGGACAAACGGACAACGGGCTCTATACCATAAAAGTAGGTATATACGCGGACGTTACGACATATAAAATTAATACAACTAATAGCAGTGATTTCTGCGATAAAAGTGCACAACTCCTGCTGTTGGAATCTGCAATCTTGTTGCATATCAATTCAGGCGACAAAACACGAAAGCAAACAACACAACATACTACAGACTTCTGCTATTGTCTGAATTGTCAACATACCAATTCACGCTGCTGACTTAGAAATCTTTCAGGTATGCTGGTTTTTTATTGTTTGCATACAAAAGAACACAAAGATAAAAGTCACCACCCTCGTGGGGGGCCGAAATGCCGAAAAAATTAAATGAAATTATGACTGCAAATCCAAAGGATTTTATTGGTTTTGCTAATAATAACATGAATTTTAATAACACATCAAAGAGGCCTAAGATGGCCGAGGAGAATAATGATCAAGCCGCCGTTGTCGATATGATCGATCTCGAGCTCCTCATAAGAAACGCAATCACAAAATGAGAAACAAGTAGAAATAAATTTTTGTGATCATGATGATACATGTGACTTTTTTGTTTTTGTTGAATGCTGTCCTGACATAAATATAAATAAAATATAAATAAGCAAAGGGCATATGTAAACTCGGATCTTGCTTTCTTTGAAGTTTTAACAAAGTTCAACCTTAAAGGACTTAAGGTTCTGAAGATTATTAGCAAGGGGAAAGCTAAGTTTCTCTTTGATTCTGCTAAAAATGCTAATAATTTCATTTTAAATATCAACTTTTCTGCTATTAACTTAAAATCGTACATCCCCAAAGTTATTATTGTACATCTTGGCATTATATGCAACCTACCAGTTGAGTATGATGTAGAGTATATCAAAAACAATATCTCCCGAGGATAACAAGACTTTCGTACCCACTACCAGGGTAAAAATCGTGTTTAAAAGTAAAGATATTCCTAAAACTGTCAAATTTAATTTCTGCATCTTACAAGTTAGATTCTTTGTCCCTATTCTGCAGCAGTGCTTTAATTGCGGTCGCTTTGATCACATTAAAAGGTTCTGCAGAGCGTCACAATCCAGATGTCTCAAATGTGGCCCTTCCCCTGCTTGTGATAAGGAATGTTTGAGCACCAAATGTCTTTCATGTGGGTCGGATTCCCACAACTCCTTGTCCAAAGTGTGTCCGACACGGAAGAAAAGTCCAAAATCAATGAAATCATGGCAATCGGAACTTATCATTTAAAGAATATAAGAAAAATTATTCTCAGAATTACTATCAATGTCTTAGTAATTCTAATTATGAAAATCAATTTCCTGCTTTCTCTAATTCTACATCCTCCGAAAGTCCAAGAGATGCCAAAGAGGAAGTTAATAAATCGAAACTAAAGACTTCACATGTCAACATTCCCTCCCCTCAGCCAAGTCGGTCTGCTAAACCTCCGCCTCAACCGAGGGACTTTTTTAATTTTCATCGTATGTCTGATTATGAAAAATTACTGTCTCAAATCCTTGAATCTTTTGTGTCTACCAAACATTCGAATAAAATAGATCTCTTTATTGAAAGCATGAACACTATTGCTTTGTCTTTCGATGCAACTCAAATGTCATCAGCCACGTCCATAGTTTTATCATATCCATCTAAATGATTTCCTTTCTCCAGTATAACATACAAAGTCTCAGTCGAAAGTTTGATTCGCTGGACTTTTATTTAAATTCTAAGAGAATCGATATTTGTATTCTCAGCGAAATACCTCTATCGAGTGACGACGATTTGCACCTCAAAATTTTTAATTATGCTGTTGTCAGCAAATATCGTGAGGATGGATAAGAAAGAACATAAAATTCAAAAGAATTCATTATCCCACAACTGCTGATATGGTCATCAATAAAACAACTAATTTAGATCCAAACATTGTAATAGCCTCGTGCTATCTACCTCCAAGCTTTGACATTCAGACCTTCTGTGACGTCATGGGAGGTCTCTGTGATGTCATCCTTGCTGGTGACTTCAATGCCCGGCATAGTATGTTTGGAGGCTGTTTCGACTCTAACAAAGGAAACAAGGTGATCAGAATCATTAGTTCTAGCAGCTTTAAACCCCTGAATGATCGATCTGCAACATTTATATTGTCACGAAATAACACATCTTCATGCAGTTTTCTCGTCCGTACTTTCACCAACTCAGCCTCCCTCTCCTTTAAGTGGTGGACAGATGCCGCATTCCCTCTGCCGTCTTTTGCTTATCAAAAGCTCAAATCTACCAATATGTGCATTAATGAGCTTATCATGCTCATTGAAAAGGAAAAAGTTCTGGTAAGTTCTGCTGGACCTTGACGTCAGCAAAGCATAAGACTGTGTTAATCCTAATAAGTTAGCTACGATCCTTATGAAACTCAACATCTCTCTCCATCTGAAATTGTGGATTTTGAATTTTCTGTCGAAGCGAGTTCTCGTCTTCGGAAAAAAGTCTGTAGCGGTTCACGGTGGTCTGCCACAAGGCAGCAGCCTGAGCCACATTCTTGTGGCTCTTTTAATCTGTACACTGCAGGTTTACATCAACTTGAGGATCATAACACACACATTTTTCAATATGCTGATGACTTTCTGATAGCCTCGGTGGGCTTGTCTTTGAACGAGTTAATAAATAATCTCTCTTCTAAAGCTAATCGTTTTTATAGCAGATGTCAGAAACTGAATTTGTCCTTTAATCCCAGCAAAACTAATGCAATTTATTTTGCCAAAAGGTCCAATAAAATAATCAATTTTAAAATTAATCGTATAAAAATAAACCAGAAAACGTCTGTCAAGGTTCTAGGAACGACTTTAAAATCAAGTCTTCCCTTCCGTTTCCATTATGAGAATACTATTAAACAATGTCAGTCTGGCTCTAATCTTATCAATCCCCTAACCAGCAAACAAGCAACTCTTTCTCCTATTAAAGCGCTCAACGTATACAAGTCGTTAATCCGTTCCAAAATGAATTTGCACACTCAATCACATGCAATCTACCAGAATACTTATTAAAGAAAATTCAGATCTTTGAAAATAAACATATAAGAAGATGCACTGGTCTCACTTCATCGACACCAGTTCATATTCTGCAAGTCATTGCATGTAAACTGCCGATGGCTGAGAGAGCCTAGCTTTTGACGGCGAAAGGGTTGGTTAAGGTGAAGGTGATGGCCATCAATCCTGAGATCTTCGCAGAGATTGCTACTATGAGCGACGTGATCATGTGCAGCTATGCTTTCTGTTATAGAAGATTTCGTCATATTTTTGAGAATATAAACCCAATTCCTGTCTGGGATTTAGATTCCTACAACTGTCTTGTTCCTTATTATCCTTTTTATCTATAACCAAAGGCAACCTCCCTTCTTCAACCCAAAAATCCCTCCACTATCAGTGGCTTGACTACTATCACAGCAAATGTTTCGAAATTTATGCCTCTGACGGCTCTGTTGGCAATAACATATCTAGCTATTCGGCCGTAAGGTATCCGCAGGACGCTCTCTGCCAGGTCAGAATTTTATAAGAGCTATCCTCAACTTTCGTTGCCATAAAAAATGCTGTCTTCCTTGCAACAGCCAATGGAGATAAGAAATTTGTGATTTTCTCTGACAGCAAATCTGCACTTCTTCTCATTGACAAGCAAGATCCTGTTAATGGTTATGTCTATGATATACTTAGTAATACAGTAGCTTGTCACTTTGTATTGATACCCGATCATTGTGGTTTCCTTATAAACGAGAAAGCTGACCATTATGCAAGGGTGGTTCAAGTGTCTGGTGACATTCAAACTGTAAAATATCCCCCGCAAGAGGCTTTACGCATACCTTATTAAGAGAGAAAAGCTGAATTTCAAAATATTGCACGGAGCAAATCAGATCAATGCTTCTACAAACTCCATCAGTCTGTTTCCTTCAAACCATTTCCCGATTCTTTTTATTCTCAACATGGGAGATTAACGCTCTCAACACACTTATCACCAATCACACTTTAGACACTTATTTGAAGCTTACCCGAGCTGTTGGCAATGATACATGTTCTACATGCTCGGCAGCTGAATCGGCTGAGCATCTCATTTCTAGATGCAAAAATTGTGATATCTTCACGCAGTCTTATGCCATGTTTGCTGCTTATCATAGTCTCTTCGATACCTTTCGTGCAAGTTTGTAGATCTTAGGGAACTAACTTCCTTTATTAGAAATGCCGAATTTGCCTTTTAATTCATATATATGTCATTATTTATTTTTGTTTAACCAATTTTTACTTCTATTTACTTTATTCAATTCAATGTCTGGATTTCCACCTTTCCCTACGTGGATTCCCTTTCTCCTTTATTTATTCCATTAATATTTACAAAAACAAACTCAGGCGTAAACTATTCACATATAACACATTATCATCATACAGCTCGGATTAATATTATATATTAATATTATATTAATATTAATTTTATTATTAATATTATATATTAATTCATCAAATCTACGATATCTATTTCAAGTTACTGGAGATATAAGCCTACAATAGAAGGCTTCCTCCATTCTAAACTTCAACAAACCAAAAAAAAACCTAATTTATACTTTTAAAGAAAACGTATATGCATGGGTTTCATTACTTGAAATACAAGACGTTTTACAGATGTGAAAATCTTTAATCAATTGAACCTCTATGAAATCCCCGGCAGAAAGTACATGGAGTTTGGAAGTTAATTTTCATGACTATATTTCTTTGGAAATAATTTGTAAAGCTTAGTTTTTAATTCAATAGAATCAAGTGTTGGTTGTTTAGATCCCTTTCATCTGGTGAGGATATATTCATTTTTTGCTTCTGTTTGACTCGAGAATTAATACTGCCGAAAATGGATTGGATCAGACTACTTGTAAGGACCAAAGTCGTGCCCTCGTTTTGGTCCCCACGCTTTCCCTCCCTAATTGCTGTGCGGTTATTGCAATAGCCAGCGAAGGATCGAAATGCAACCCTGGGGGTAAGTCAGCTGGGTGGCAACACCACCTAGCTGACGAGAAAATAGAGCAAGTGGGGAACACGGCTGTTTCCGCTTGCTCTCTCTTACCTAAAACGGCGACGATGA
>KK351369.1:79220-133969 GCA_000671755.1 Glossina brevipalpis | reverse complement strand
ATAATAATAATAATAATAATAATAATGATAACAATCTATTCGTATACATTATGTTTGAGTTTCTTCTCCTTATGTACAAAACTTTGCGATGAAAGATACTTTTGGAAATATTTTGCCATTATTGAAACAGATATTTCAGTTTTTGCCACTTGCTTTTGGCTTATTTATATACATATAAATAGAGAAATATATATATATATATATATGTTTGTTGACATCTTGTTGTTTCTTTCGCTTCATTTTTATGTGGTATCCATATTGCGTGTGTGTATGTGGGCTTTTTGCATTTCTCAAAATGGTGTCCAAGCATAAATCCTTAATGGGTTTCTGCCACAATAGCTTTTGTCGTTTATTTATTTAACTTGGGAAAAAAAATCCACAATAAAAAAAACTGTAATAAATACACAACTACAGGCATAATATTTTTATAAGAAAGCAACTCGTGCTCACAGAAACTGAAATAAATAATAACAACAAAGAATTTTATGTGCAATTTAGATCGAATTTTGGATACCTGGTAACTGATGTATAACAGATTTATTTATAGGCTCATATATCCATGGGCATTTTCTTCACCGAACTTATTTATGTGGATTACGTACATAATATTTTTGAATCATCGTTTCATTCTCCCATGACCAAACTAGTACTTTTTTCATGTTACTTATATCTATGCTAAATGTTTTAATATTGATTAGAAATGGAACCATCATACGAAGAACTAGCGGCAATTATGTTTCGTGAAATTTTACACGTACTTGACGGAATATTTCGGAAATACAAATCACGTAATAAATATAAGTTACTCGCCTACAAGTAGAGATGTTTATAAAAATTGAAAGAATCATTGTACAACAAGAAAATTTCGTCGTTTTCGTTGCTATCCCTCTAGATGGAGGCTCTTTCGCCAGTTGCATCTCATAAATCAGAGAAGTTTGCCTTTTAAAACCGAATCATAAATTAAAAAGGATTTCATATAATGTTCGTTAATGTTGTAATTTTTAAGAGTTCCAATGACACCCTTTTGGCACCCCGCCACAAATACATATACAGACACATATATATATATAGTTTAAGTAGAGTTTGAAAAGTTAAAAACTCGCATGCGTCGAGTTCTTCAAATATTATTCTCATCGTTTTCACTCGGACTGTGAACCAACCGAGTAAATGTAAGCATTGATATAAAAGCCAGTTCTACAACAGGTATTGCTTTTATATATAAAAATTGGTTAATGGCCACGTTGGAGAAAGTTAGAGATGTTTCAGCACAAATTTTTTCCCAAACCAAACCTTTAGAAAGGCGTTTATAATTTAAATTTTCTACATTTTAACCTAATTATCTCATTTCATGTTCGTATTCGTTACTTTACTTGTTTATAGCTTAGTAACCTCTATTAGAATTTCAATAAGTCGTTGTAATGATCAGAAAGAATGTAACTAATCTGCATCTGGTATTGAAAATGAGAAGATCAAATGCCGTTATATCCGTAAATTATAATTGAATCCAAGTATGGGAAGTATTGGATATCATAGAATTAACTGAAACTAATATATAATGTGCGGATTTCTTGTTCGGATAACTGAACTGGTAGTTAAACATTAATTGAAGGTATATTATTACAATATTTATAGTTTTCATAAGTAACACTGAATAATAAAAATTTTGTTCGAACTGCAAATAATCATCTTTAGAGATCGATGAAAAGCAATAAGCCTTATTACGTTTCGTGTGGAATTTGGTTTCTTTTGTGATGATAAATATCGATAAATAAACTCATAAAAAGTCTTTTCCATTCTCTTAGTAACCGTGCCATAAAAACATAATGTTTAAAGAAAGGAATGTTCAAATGGTTTTAATGGCCTTTTGCTGATAGATATGAGTCTAAACGACTCATTTGACGGGGATTGAATTCTTTTTTGTGTTTAGTAATAATAATAAATAACGTAAGTACTTAATGTAAAGGGCACATCCATCTCTAGTTCATTTTTTTCATTTTACTTTTATTATTATTACAAATATTATTTTAATGACATATATGTGTTACGTCTTTTATTATTATTTCACACATTATTGCTACTCCTATTTGGAAGCGATGCTAGCACTAGATATTGGTGTACCGTTCATACTTTGCAAAATATTTTAACTCCTTCGCTCGAAAGTGTTATCTTCAAGTGGAACGCAGCAAAATAATAAATTCCGCTGAGGTGTACACAACGTAATCCTTGAGAGCCTAGTACACGATAACTTCTTTGTCAAAAAAAAAAACCTTAACGCGACAATCGTTACAGTTCACGCTTAGTTCGAAGACAAGAGCAGTTGAACCACGATGGGTGATGAAAATTGAACACAGCACAATATGCAATATATGTGGGCTTTAAAAGTCAATTCTTATGATACTTCACTCTTAGTCTACAGAAACGATTATGCGCCAAATATCGCCTTCAGAAAATAATTGCAGAACAAACCCAATCTTTAGAAAATAATGGGTGTGATTTTCTTTTTATAGACTAAAATCGACTAGGATTGGCAACCTATCTCCTGTCTACTCACGCGTAGATGCCACAGGGTACATCCATGTCAACAGTATGCTACGTGAAAGCGGTCCAACATTTGCAAGCGAAGGTAGTGTTACTTTTCAAGTCACAATAAGGTAAGGAATATACAAATGAAAATACTTGAATTCCCAATCACATTGGTCTCCTGGAAAATGAGCGAGCAGATTTAGAAGCCAAATCTGCTGCTTCAGTACCGTTAATTGCGGATGGCACAACGGAAAAAATTGACCTTCAAAAATATATTCGGAAAAAAATTAAAGAGAAAACTAACAAAAGCAATCGTCAATAATATCATCTACAGTACTTTCATGTTAATTCTAATGTTGTTGAGAAAGTCCAGATCATAGCATTTGCGAGAATTCGTGTCGAAGGTACCAATGAAGCCTTAAGAAATCTAGCTCGCCAATTTGCAATTGTGCACGAAATCTTACAATCAAACATATACTCGATGAAGGCCAAGACTTTGCCACAGCTCAGAAACTAGTATTCGGAGCATCTAGTTCTATGGACATCTTGAAACTACCTGTCCATCATTAATTAAAATGAGTAGAATAACCATCTAATCAATCCTTTTTAAGAACATAGAGCCGATATTCTTGTTTGTGCTCATCATCTTTTCTTAGTCTAAAAATTTAAATCTTTCATCTAAATAAATAGTAAATATAATTATATTAATTGGGAAAATGACAGACCAATTGGTAACTGTTGAGAAATTAAAAGCCGAAAATTATTGGGTATTGTCTATATAAATGGATTGTATTCTAATAAATATGGACTTGTGACCATCTGTGAACGATGATGTGATGCGAATATTACTAAAGCAAAAAAACTTTAACACCAAATTTGTCCTATTACCTTCCTATCAATCTGCGCGTAGGCACTTTCAATGTTCCCGCCAAATTGGAAGCCGATATCTTCATTTTTACCACAGAAATTATACGGACAGGCAGATGGGAAGACGAACCGACGGATATGCTTAAATAGATTCAAAATTTGATGCTGATCAGAAATATATACACTTTGTGAAGTCTGTGAAGCTTCCTTGTGGGTGTTGCAAATAAAATGACAAATTGAATATACCTCCACCCTCGGTGATGTGTATATAGAAAACAGTAAATTATCAAAGCAAGGTTTAGTTTCATTTCACTGCTGGAAATTAAATTTTTCACACTAACCATATCGAAATAAGCATTAAGGCAGAATAAACTCGTTGCTGTCGTAAGCATAGATTCATATTCATATGTGCTCTCTGTTGGCAAGCACAGCGCGTTTTTATAAATGAAACATCATTTGAAAACTGTCAACATGCACGTACGTTTATTGTAACGTAATTACAAGAGAGTTTTTTCCATTTTCGCTACATTTGAATTGAGTTTTGATAATAGGTTCAGTTTTTATGTTTATTTTTTATTTTCTTGTTTATAAATGTATTATTGACTGGGTCTTTAAATTAACAAGTATGCTTTCCATGCTAACTGATGCGATAATGATGCGATTACTTGCAGTTTAGCCGGAATTGCTGCTGGCTTTAAGTACAATTATTAAACAAACAAATCGAGTGTATATTTATATTTGTCTATTTGCATATGGAAATGTGGATATGCTATAAGATATCAAACTTGCTACCGACAAACTTGCTGCTGTTTGTTGTTTTTTTTTTTTTGTTGATCGCCCTTTCGCAATGTTAAAGGTTAAATTTATATGCGTGCATAAATTATTTATAAACAATTATTTTGTAAATTGAAACATATCCACATATATAGATGAATGCACGTATGTATGTATGTGTATGAATGTATATATATATATATATATATATATATATATATATATATATGTATGTATGTATGTATGTATGTATGTATGTGCACTTAAATATGTATTATATAAATGTACACGCATATCAAATTAAAACATGGTAAAGAGGTCATTAATGTCATTCGTGCGGTTTCTGTTAATACAATAATAAAACTAAAACAAAAACCGTTTGTCTGTGTGCGTGTGCGTACAAATAGTGTCTGTGTACAATTGCATTAAAAACAATGAAAGCAAAATGAAATTTTCATTAAATGTTATTAAATGTTTTTGCGATTGGATTATTTGTTACCGGAACGCATAGTGCGCTTGTCCTCCCCTATGAGAAAAATCGTCGTTTCAAAGCGAACTTTTTACACTTATTTTTGTAAAATGTGTAGATTCTGTAATAAACACAGGCTAGCACATGGTCTACCTTAGGTTTTTTTCATGGTAAAAATTAGTAAATGAGTTTCGCTCTTTTTTTACAATTCAAATTTTTTAAATTTTGCTCAATAGGAAATAAATCTGCTCATGTAATAATTACGTCCAAGTCGTTACAAATGATATAATGTAGTCAGCATACGGACCTTGTTAATGGGTATAAAAATCACATTTTGATTCAATTAAAATTCTCCAGTTTTCTTTTTCCACAGCCATCAAATTAAATCTACACCGTTATGCCTCATTGAATGAACTAATATAGCGGTGACTGAGTAAAGTCTGAGTGTATGTAGAGGTGTAAAATACAAAGTGCGAATATACACTCAAACATTCGCGCCGCGAAGGAAGATATGAAAACAATATGATAAAGTCATTACGTTTTTCATATAACCAGCACTCTAGAGTATATTAACTTTGTCACATGGAATAGACCACAAAAACTTCACAAACAATTTAATCGTAATCATTTCGTCATTTACGTAATTTGATGAAATCATCAAAACATTCGAATTTTTTGCCTTTTGTTTGTCGTGAATAATTAAAAATACATTATAGTTTAGGAGATTCAACCGGCCGGCTTACTACTTCGTTTGACCAGCTTTCGATACTATCCTACCTATTTATCAATTAATTTTATACTTACAGAAAAAAAAGAAGATTTCCATGTGGATATAGATGCAGCCGTATGTCTCATTTCACCGCAAGATCAAGAGCTGTCTTTCTAAAAAAATAACTCAGAATAATATTTAAAATCTTACACTTAAGTAAAAAGCATTAAAAGAAAATCATCCTAAAGATTTGGTTGACGCAAGAGCTTATACAATTTATTGATAGCATTCTACTTAATGAACGGTACTTATGTACGTTGATAACATCAAAGATATTTCTGATAGGCAATAAAAGATTCGGCATCAGCCGCATCTTTACACTTTTATTTCGTTTTTTGTTTGTTTTTAAACCGTGTTGAAATTTAACTGCCATTTATTGTTATATTATATGATTGCATGTTTTTGGATCCTATTTAAGTAGAGGGAGAGAGAGAGAGAGTGAGAGACAGAGAAGAGAGTGAGAGAGAGAAAAAGAGACAGACAGACAGAGAGAAAGAGAGTAAGAGAGAGAGAGAGAGAGAGAGAGAGAGAGAGAGAGAGAGAGACAGAAAAATAAATAAGTTTTACTACGAACCCTGTACACCCATCACTCTGTTAATATTTATTTGCATGTTTGGTCTCGCAAACAATGTAATCTAAAGTGCAAGCCACAATTGCGATTGCAGCACCGTATAAAGTAATTGATTTTTGATTACCTTTGAATTGTTATAAATTTATACTGGTTCGCTTTGCTGAATTTTAATTTAAAATCTCTTAAATGTTATCGCATCTTGCAAGGCATTCTTTCCTAAATTATGTCCATTTCCACGATGTACTTCTATTTCATTTTCATTACTTAAATTCTTAGTGCATTATTTAGTTAAAATTTATACAAGAACAAATAAAAAATTTTTATAGTCAGGCAGTATTAATCATTAAATACCCTAAATCACTTCGCCTAACACAATTCTTCCTTTATTTTCTTAATATTTGAAATCCGAAGAATTATATCTTGCGTCTATGCTTTCTTGGAAGCGATCTAATGGAAGCGGACTCAAAACGGGTTGCATTAAGTGTATGAATGTATGCAACGTGCAGGACGGCCGAAGATAAATTTGCCTTTTATTATATTATTCGATTCAGAATCATTTTCCGATTCATGTCCGTCGTCCGTCTAATTAATAATTGTCCATGCATTTCTGAATTGAAAAGAAAGATTTTTACAACTCTTTTTCATATAACGATTTATATATTTTGAAAAAGTTTTTATTTGAATCTAAATTTTGATTACGAATATTTCTTGATAAAACACCATTGTAGAAAACGAATGTAGAAAAAATGTGAAAGGCATACGCACAATAATTCAACCTTCTTTTATATAAACATTCTTCCAAAAAAAAAAAACTGTCTAATTTTTTATATTGTATGATGAAAATTAATACAAAATACTGATACGCTCTATAGATTTACTAAAATAATTTCGGACTATAGGTTTATTTTTTCAGATCACGCACTATACAAGGATTTCCTTGGGAAAGAAGCCTTCACACGGCGACTTCTGAAGTTTATTATAAAGATTGAAGAGGGTATCGTATAAGACGAAATGTAACATTTTTATTTGTGTACATTCTAGATATGTTTACATGACGTAATCAAAATGAATAAATCTTCTCTGAAAATCAGTCGTGTGCCTATATTTTTTGGAATCCCCAATAAACGTAATCGAAGATGTCACAACCGAAATGAAACCTTTTACATATCTCTTCCCTTAAGTAGAAATTAAAACTCCCTTTTATTAATTTAATGTTCATGCGAACAAATAAATATTTATTTATATGTGTTTACGTTTCTTGTGTATTCTTAGCATACCTATAACTTGAATGAACTACGATGTGTTTAAGACCCACATTTTGCCCTTGCTATGACATTTCGAAAATTGCACAAAATATATTTTAGATTAGGTTATAAAATCGAAACTTCCTACCGTAGTTTTAGATAATAACCATTCCTGGCCTAGTCTGTGAGCTACGTCAGTAAAGTAAGATGAGTAATCCAGAAGTCAAAGTGCAAGGCAATCAAAACCGAGCTAGTACAAATTGTAGTATCACTTCCAGATAATGAATCTACCACATCACAAATAGTTTTTAGCTGATGGCTTATTGGAATCTACGAAGGAAAATCAAGCAAAGCCGAATCTGTCATGAAATCGCGAGCAGGTTCGCAAAACATTGTAGTTTAGTGGTGACAACTTTTCTTGACTGAATTTTGCAATATGTGAACGAGAACCTTTGTAATTAAAAGCTACTTTACCATGTTTTGTAACGTTGAAGTGCCCCAAGTTAATGGATCAATTGCGATTGAATGTTATTGGTGGTAGAGTATCAACGCATAATATATTACAATCACCTGTTGTACCTGTAGATGCAACTCATGCAATGGTAGCCCAGGAATCGTTGGGCCGCTGGGGAAAATACCGCAGCGACAGGATTTGTTCCTTACAAATCCTAAATTCGCAGCAGGGCTGCATCGTGAACGGATGTTTAAATCAAATAAAGGCAAAGTTTTTCAATACTCCTCGTCTTAATCAAAAGGTGTAATATAAAATGATGGCTGCACCGTTTTGCTTTACCGATCTGCAAAGGCAGTGACTAACGTATCTCTTATCAATGACAACAGATTTAAAGCTTACCTAAGCCGATTTGTTCATTAAACTTTATAAATATCTTAATATAATTATGAAGCATGCGTTTGACGCCATCAATATTTGACTTTGCCGTCGATGTGAATAGCACGCTTGGTTTGTTTTTTGCACTTTGACTTATCGCAGTATATGCAGTTGTTCTTATTTGTCCCGATTTAATCGCACTTACCTTCATTTTAAAATAGCGAAAGTAACGGTTGTTGCAAATAGCGTTTCCTTGCGCAAAACTCAAAATATTAAATTCTCGATACAACTGTTGTTCAGACGTCAAAGAGATAATTTATACAGCGGAATAAAGACAAAAATGGTATTCATCATGTAGAAATTGTATCTTTATCCAACATGCGAAAGTACTAAGTGTGTTCTTTTTTGGAAAGTTAATTAACAGACCTAAAGAATACTCTGCTTTATGTCTTCTTTATTATATTATTCTAGCCTTTCTATTTTTTTGCTACCCAGCCACACAATAAAAATTACGTTGTAATTTGGCTAAATAAGCGAAAGAGCTGAGATTCAATTTTGGTTAATTTTTTGTAGCTTTATTGAGTTACTTTAATAGGGTTGGTTAGTAGGTAACATATTGAAAATTTAAAGTCGAAACAATTTAAAAGTAATAAGCTACACAAACGAGTAAGTAGATTAAGAAGGCTCTTCCTATCTCTCTTGTCGGGCTCACCTCATTCAGTAGGATTCCGAATGCATCAAAATAAATTATAAAAATGCAAGGAAAGCTTTCGCTTCAAAAATTAATTACAAAAAAACGTACACTCACATATATAACTTGAATTCAAAAGGAAGCTGATTGCATTTTCTATAGAAAAATTCAAAGATAAGGCAAATTTTTATTCCTAAGGGTTTTTTGTTTAAATTCATGACACAAAGAACAACAAGTATAGTAAACGTATCAATTAGGTGATGGCACTGTTATACCCTCAATGATTATACAGACGTTCATAATAATTTCTGTTAAAATGTTTCGTTAAAGAGAGAAAATGATACATGCGCGGTCTAACAATGTGGAGTACTCTTTTTGAAGTAGAAAAGAAAATAGAAACCAAACAACAACATACACACACACACACACTCAAGCACACGCAAAAACAGTCAAGTACAAGAAATGTGAAAGGTCTTAAATACGTTTACCTTAAATCATTTGGATGCAGAAATATTCTCAACCATTGAAATTAAATGTCATTTAAATCCAAGTGAGATATTTGCTATTTAAACAATAACAGCCGCTTGATGCAGTGTCCGAAAATCTATCTTCAACTAATTACGTAAGAAGTGTTTCGCAAAGATTGTTCCAAACGAAATGGAGTAATAAGTACCCCCTTTAAGATCTAATTAGTGGCAGCTACACTTTGAGCAATGCAATTATGCATAACGATGATGTGAAACACGTTTAAAACCTATTCAAGCAAATATGCATAACTTCGAAAGTAAACCTTATTGCTTGCTCTAAGAGCATAAAGGGATATAAGATTTTTGTTACAATATTTTTGTGCATAAACTTAACTTCCGCAAGAAAATTAGTGAACCTTTCCCCCCCTAAAAAAAAAAGAAAAAAAAATTAAAAATTGTTGAAGATTTTCAAGCGCTTCATAAAGTTTTAATGAAACATCTATGCGAGTTTATAACTTTTTCTTGTAGTTATTGTCGTTGCTGATGTTCCATTGTCAAATGTGAAATTATTTAGAGTGGCACAAGTGTTCATTCAAGTACTTCTTCCAAATATGTAGAAGCATGCTTTTTGGTGTCTATATTATCTACTTTTTTGAAACTTTTAAGTCCATTTAACAGAACGATTATTTATCGACTGAACAAAAGCAAAGGAGTTCTCGAAATAGCTAACAAAACCACTCAGAAATTTTTTAGCTGACCACATAGATAAAGTTGCTAACAGCAAAAGTATATTTTATATTATTAACAATTTACGTCACTCAACTACAAATACGATAAAGTGGAAATTAAAATATCAAATACTTTACCCTAACACAATGGATTAAAGTAAGTAAAGTAACTTTTGCTTGAAAAGTAAACCTTTAAAGCATAATCAATGCAGAAGGGGCAGTGTTGTTCCCTAAGTAATGACTGCTTACAACAACTTACGACTTAATACACATTAATAACGATTCACATTTAAGTCGCTCAAGAATGTCGAGCATAATAGTCATAAATGATTTTATCTCTTAATCTGCTTTCAAAAAACACCAACTAGCTAAGACCTTAGACATCTCACCTGCCTTGATCTTGAGTAAGTAATGCGTTAGATAAGGGAATATTATTAAAAAGATGGATGCCCTCATTCTTTAAACAAACAACTTGAAACGTTATAGTACAATCCTTCATATACTTTCGTTACAAAATATGAACAATACACCTCGTTAGCATATCAAGATTAACTTTGTATGAGAATTCTATAGTGGTCAAACTTCAAAAAGAATTTGTGCCAATTCTCATATCAAAAGCTAGAGCTTGTTGCAGACGTCTGTTCTTTCGCTAGTTTCTAGTTTCTAGTTTAGGTCATTGAGAAATCTACAATAGCACACGTCTTATCAGAATCATTCTAGTATCAGAATTATTGATTACCCATATCACATGTGATTTAGATGTTTGATTTTATTTTGTGTTTGTCTATTTTTGTAACTACGAAGCTTATAAAAATCAAATGATAAATTTAAGTAATACGATAATCTTCAAAAGAAAACTCGAATATAAGAGGATACGTTATGTCTGTGACGGATATAATAGATAAAGCGCACGATTTTATTGTTAAGCGAATTTAGTTTTACAAGATTACATGAAGTGCACTCTGTAACCATTTCAATAGAATTGTTCATATGTTAGATTAGCAGGGAGCATGCGAGTTTACCTTCGATATTCATTGATAGGCAAAAATTTAATGACCTCCGGAAGTTACAAGAATTTTGTAGATATCTACCATATATGTTAAGGCTGAGATCATTATGTCTGCTGCAACTAAAAGCAACAGCTTTGGATTTACTTTCGTTTATGGAGAGACAATTAGGGAGCATCTAATTATTAGATCTTAAGTATTTAAGTATTCATTTAATGAGATATATAATAGAATAAAAAATTGCGAAAAAGCCATTCAATGAGCATTGCAGAAAGGTCCGGGGAGACAAAAACGGAAATTTTATCCTGAATAAGATTTTCTTTAATAAATCCGTTAAAAGAAATTAAAAGATCGGGTGTATAACGGTGAGAATTCGAAATTCGAACTGGCAATCATGAATAACGTTTTGGTTGTAACATAATAATTCGGTTTGATGTTTAATAATATGTTTTATAATTTTAAAAAATACGGCACAATACTAGTTTGACTTAAATTGTCTAAGGCTAATGAATATCTTTATTTCGGTACTGGCTAATTTTGAGTATTTTCAAATATCCTGAGGAAATTCTGAGATGCTAAATATTTGATTAATGAAATATGGTAAACGATGAGCGATAAATGGAAATGTAAGCTTAATTAATTGAATAGAAATCACTTCAGTACTTGCAGCGATGGGTTCAACTATATTAAGATCCTAAAGAGGTATCTTTCTTTAATATTAGAAAAAAAGAATTAACTCGGCCGTTAATTTAATAGGGAGATCCTTAGATCGATACATAGGGTTTGAATTTGACTTTGTATAAACTTGTTATTGACATCTAAGCAGGACAACAGATCTTTTATTAAATTTTCCACATAGCTTCTGAGCTTGCGTTAATGAAAAAGTTTTTCTTAAACGCATAAAAGACTTACACAGGTTGGGTAGCCTGGAATATATCCGCCAATTTTCATTGTTTCCATGCCGAGTGAAGTATTGTTAAGCTATATATGTAAGGGAGTTGAGGTATATAGTATCTCTTATTTCCTCCCTTGTTCACCGTTCGATCATTTATACATACATTGCAGTTTGGGATTAGGAAAGCGTTATTGGAAAAATGTTCTTTAAGCAAAGTTTTAGTGATAGCGAAAACTTTAAAGATGTAGTTATAGAATACATTAATAAGTAACACGTCATTTAATAAGTTCGTAAAATGACATATAGATGCCGCCACTATTTATGGATCCATATGATTTTTAGATAATACCAACCTTCATGGCATTCTGACCATTAGTTTACAAGTTACAGATGTTTTAGTTTCGGTACCTTCGCTACAGCCTTGACGAATCTTTTATACCCAGCACCTTTATATTAAAAAAAGTGAAATACTACATTTTAATAGGCGGGCGTTGCAGATTTTTCTATTTTTATTGGAATACCATGGAGACAGAGGTGCTTTCAGCTTATTTTATACTCTAGGTGTGGCCTGTGACCGATTTGACTTATTTTCAATACCAACAAACGTGAAAGAAGTTTTAATCTTTTTGCCAAATGTCATCAAAAAAACTTAATTTTGTCGACCGAGAAAGTGCTTATCGCAAAGGTTACACAGCCAAGTAGACAGGTGGACACACAGACGAACGGGTCCGTCTCGTTGAATGTCCAATTAATGTGGTTTCGGAAGCTTTTTTCTTAATGTTACAGACGTTTTTAGAAAAAAGTAAATTCCAATACTCTATTATATCGAATGGGCGTGGTTGATCCTTTTCCTTTTTGTACCTATACTAGAGGATAGCTAGCACCATAAATCTGGAAATTTTTATAGATCTCTTTGCTATGGTCTATGAGTAATAAGCAAAAAACCCAACGTTTTTTTTCTTAAAAGCACAGATCTGTCACGGACAGACAAATGAACAAACTGACAGGCGAAGAAACGGACGAGCGAACAAATGGGCAGATGGACACTCAGCAGACGAATATACTCAAATCGATCCTAAATTTAATGCCGATGAAAAATATATATACTTTGCGGGGTCCCTGAAGCTTCCCTCTAAGTGTTGCAAACAAAATAACAAAATGAGCATACCCCCACCGTTCGGTGGTGGTAAAAAGCTGTTCATATACAATTTCCGTTTGGTTGCTAATAATTTCTAAAGTTGTTTAAAAACAGATGATCTCTTAATGAATTAGACATTAATTGAGACAAAACTCATAATACGTTAATATATGTAAACAAGTAAGTAATTGTATGCGTGTGTGTGATGTCTCTAATACGTTTTGTATATGTATCTTTATTAAAATAAAAATGAATACATATACATACATGTACATGTACATATATATATATATATACATAAATATACATATATATGGGTGTGTGTGTACGTAAATGCATGCATAAATGTTTACACACATGTGAAAAATTTTGTTCTTTTGACAAAATTGTTTGGCCAAAGAAGACCATGCATATATATGTTTGGATGAAACGACGGCAGCGGCAACGGAATGCAGCATAAATTTACATTAATTTGCTAACATTCATTCATTAATTCGTTCGTGCTTCATGTTTGTGTATGTGAGCATTTATATGATGATGTAATTCTACATGTACACACAAACATATTTAGAAATTCACTAAAATGCAGATTTTACAGTGGAATCTATGTTTATACAGCCACATCAACCGACTGCCTCTTATATGGTATATAAGTTTAATGATATTCACACTAGTTAACTGTCGAAAGCTAACAAAGCCAAAAGTCATCTGCTAACCGAATATATAAAACATTTAAATAAAATCCTCACTAAATAGAAGAAAACAAAAAAAATGTCATACGTTTTCAACGCAAAGAACGGCCATGTGTTATATGTATATATATATATATGTGTTATATATACATATATATATATATATATATATGAAAATATTTTGATGTATATGCCAACTGCACAATCATTTCGCTAGACAGCTATCGAGTCACATTTAGTCATGTACTACAACGCATATGCATGCGCACAGTTACAGACAGACATTGGCGTATATAAATACTTGTGAACTGTGCTGTAAATCTGGTACACTTAGTCATTCATATGAATTTTCGTAAGATTATTCTCGTAAAACTTTATGTGCCATGAATAAAGTTTTTCATTTTGTATGTATGCACGTGTATGTATGTATGTATGTGTGCGGTTGTGATCTTTTACATGCGCATATAGTACTTGCATAAGAGACGAGCATATAGTTTATGTTCAGAGCGTTAAAAGTACCGTACAGAGATTTGCATTTATATGTGTACGTATGTGTGCACGTGTGGAAGTGTATGCATTTCTATGAAAAGTAATTTCATAGTTCATAAATTTACTCTAGAATGTGTTTGCTTGAAATGTTTATATATATACATACATCTGAAGGCACATGGAAAGCTATAGAAATATGAACACACACATGCGTAAGTACTTATAACATCAAGTGTGGTTTTTTACTTTTAGCTTACATTTCTGCAAACGCATTAATTGTAACAAAATTACAAAAGAACATTATTTGCGATTATTTAATTTTTGGTGAAAGTTTCCTTTTTTTCTGTTTGTTCCTTTTTTTGATAAACATTCGTGTTTTCCTTCTTTTTTTGTGACATTTTCAAAACAATTTCAAGCGCAAAGTTTTAAAGAAACCCGCAACTATACAACTCTGCACAACAGTAGTTTGTTCTAATAAGTATATAGGTACGCACACAAACATACATAATAAAAAAAGCCAGAATGTACGTAAAATGAATTCATAATATTTACGCGTTTTTTGGGAAAAGCTGTGTGAAGTATTTGTTGAAAAAGTTATGACACAATAACAACAAGAAAATTAAAGAAAACATTTATTATAAAAGGAGAAACTTTCAAATTAAAATGTTTTCATGGGTCAAACTAACAAAGTTATAACATAATGATAAACAATCAACCGTTAACTTATGCGTATTCACGTATTTATAACGGTTCCATTAACAAAAATTCTTTTCAAAAAACTTGCATTAAAAGATCACTTCTAGATCAATTCTTAAGATAAATACGTTTATCATGCCATTCAAAAGATTTGTGATTCAACGCAAAGACGCCACTGTCACTTCGTGCTGTTCTTATATACAATTACTCATACTGAAGCGAGGAGTATCCCAAGGGGATTAGTACATGAAATCATAACTAATGAATTAGTTATCAGACCTATAGTTATTGGTCAGAGGAGGAAATTGATAGATGCCAGGTAATAAAGTTTTCTTCGCCCCAGATCGTGTCTTATATGTGTACCGTTTAGACCAGTTTCCACAGAGATGAATCTCTTAATTCTTGGGAATTCCTAGAGGAATACCGTTGTATGTTTAAACTGATTGTAGTGCGTTGCATGTTCTACACTAGTTTTAGGCTTTTAATGCTTTTTCCCGCATTAAAAAAACAATTTATACCTGTTTAGATCACCTTAGGCTTAGTGATAGCATTGGGAATGAAAATAAATGTATAAAGGTTGAATAAGAAAAAAAACGTGTGTAGGGATCAAATGGTATCACTTCTTCGAATATTTTCTATACGAAAATGATTGACTGTTTCTACCGATTAAAACTAAATTAATCAATTGCGTCTTCAAAATATCTACATGCGCGATCGTGAGACCCGATATTTCAAACCACTTGCGTTTGTTTTGTTTTTTACATAAACTATTTTCTGTGTAATTGATTTTCGATTCTCTAGTGAATATGCACTTTTTGTTATAAAAAAAAAAACTGGCATATGTTACGTTATATACTTAAAGGAGATTCCATCTTTGGTCCAGAACATGGCAGCCGTAACATCTTTAATACCATTTTAATACACTCGACTTCTGACGGCCAAGCTGCTTCAGAAGCTAAATTTCTCTAGCGGCTCGGACTAGTCTAGGTCTCATCAGTACTTAGCAGATTATCTAGTAAATCATCCTATTCATCGTCATATTCGTTCTAAACGGAATTACCATGAACAAGTCTTTCCATCTTTTACTCATCAGATAGCAACCTGGATATCCACTTTATTAAAAATTTTACTAAATAAAATACGCGCGAGAGTGTTTTATTTATGAAGGAATCTTTCATGAATACATAACACATAAGACGAAGTTTTCCAAAGTTATCTTGTAGAGGTGTTTCTTCGAAAACTCCTACACAAAAACATGAATGACACAAACATAGTTGTTTGGAGAAATCGTTGGTTAGTTCAAATTTTTATCACCAGAGGGCGTTGCATCGATGCTACTTATTTAACTTATATATCAATACTCTTAGAGGAGTACTGTGTTCTTTTGCATCATTCCTTAAATATTCGTCTTCGAGACCAGTCAATTTTCCAGAAAGAAAATCCATTCTCAAAGCACTTTGTGAAATGTTTCGCTCTGAAGTCTAAATATATTTTTCAAGCTTAAACATAATTATCCTCTATGCGAGCGAACTTTGCTGGAAACTAACCTGACATAAGAGACAAAATATCGACCTTTTTGAAATCTTTACCATTGATTACAGCGTAACCATAGCAAAAAAATTTCTGAACTTGCTTTACGAATACTGTTGCTCAGCAGTTAAATACGAGCATAAATCATTCAAATACAATACCTTGCCATACAAAAACTTTCGCCCTTTGAATAGTAATTTTAATCTTCATAAAGTATGTCGAAATATTTTTATAAATAATTTATGTAGTATGGTAAGACAAAAAAAGTGTAATAAATAAATTTTTATTATAAAATTTTTGAATGCTTTCGATAACAATTCCCCTTATTTTAATTAATATCAAACGACTTTGGTAATCAATATTTTTGATGGATCTCAATCGGTAACGGTTATATCTCAAATCCGAATGGATCTATTGTCCCGTAACTTAAATTAAGTACTATTCCCGTTACCGTAAATGTCACAGCACTCAGTGTTCACGCTGCATTGCATGATCATGTCTCACTTCTTCTTGATACGTATGTTTTTGCACGAGAATAGCAAAAAAGTTAACTTTAGCTAAATGTATGTATATGTGTATCGTACATTTTTTTTCACAATCCATTCAATCTGTTTAATATATGCTTGTAAGCCCTGCGTTATGGATATGCTTGTGTACGGATGCTCATCCAGTTTATGTGTTTTATGTGCATTAACTTTTCACATTTTATAATAATAACTGCATGCAAATTTACCTGCATATGAACATATATAACTTGTATTTGCACATATATAAAAGATATATATTTTTTGGGTGTTGTTGAACGTTAAACAGAAATGAAAAAAGATGGAGTAAAATGAAATTCTACGTTAAGGCGGATCTTTGACACTCTTTCTTACCTCAAAATCAATATATTGGAATTAAATAGTATATCGTTGTACGTAAGCATCTGTACCTATGACATAATTATATTATACCAGATTTTAGAATAATATTTCCTTCTCACAAACTGTAACACATAGCTTTGTGCCAGTTTATTTGTGAGCGTATTAAGTTTTTTTTTGCATTGAATTTATAGTACATTCTCGTAAACGTGTAGTGTTTTAAGCCAATGCTCACTATAAATTGTAAGTTAAAGTTTTTTCGCAGGCATGGTCTAAGCTTTATTCGAATCATTTTAGATTTTGATAGTGCCGCAATGTTCCGAGACCGACGCGTTCTTGTTTTGCGTATCGCTCCATTTTTAATAATCGGAACAATCATAGGTGACAACTGTCCAATTTCAGAGTTGCCACGTGCATGAAAACAAAATGATAAAAAATTCAAATAATTCTCTCTTTTGTGATTTCTAAGGGGTCTATATGCCCTGTTATGATAGATAAAAATACAAATATGATGTATCTTCCTTCTTAGTTACCCTTCCTTCCAACTTTCCCACCCTACATGTAGGAACAATGAAAATATTAAAGGCCTTCGGATGGAATAATTGAAGTCTTTCAATTGACCAGTGATTTTTGCTTTAATTCATGTATAGAAAATCCGATTTAATTTGGATGCAATACTAAAATTTGAATTTTTTAAACATTACATGATCGATTATTCCTGTAAACATTAGTTAATTGAACTTTGAACTTCGTTTAAGAAAAACAAGCCTTATCTTATACGTTGCAATAATTAATGTAATTTTCGTTTTATGGAGTTTTCCTTCACTTTTACATGATTTACCAAATATTTAATTTCGAAAAAAAATAGTTCTTTCTGTTAAGAGATTTTTGATAAATAATTCCACATAAATAAACTCTATAGAGTGATTAGTTTGTTGTAGTTTTTAATAGTTCCAACTTTCAAGTTGAACATACCATAAGGACTATTATATCCCTCCATACTTTCACTACATATATTCCTCCCTGACCATTCCTAAGTGCTCTAATATAAAAGAAAGTGGTTAAATTTACGCTGTTTCAATATATACCTGCACATGTATTAAATGGTCTTTCCAAGATTGACGTTCGCAAGTAGCTGTTAACTATGGATACCTATAAATCAGTCGTCTTTGGAAAATCATAGAGAAACATCATAAATGGACTTTCCAAACCAATTGTCTGCCTAAGCTCTCTAAACTTGGGGTTAGAGTTTTTTCTAATTCATCATTACGAAAAAATCATCTTAAAATGTTACGATTGAACTTTAACCGATATTTTGTACGTTGCAAGTGAAAAGACAAGGCTCGTACACTCAGCTATTGTAATAGCTAATGATGGGTGGTGGATAAAGAAAATGTTACCTGTTATTGTGTTGTTTTGCATCCGTACAACTAAATATAATTTTGTGCCATAAATCATTGAAGGAAATGTATGGTATTCGCGTAAACATTTGAATAATATTTCAAAAGCAAACCTTGTTGCTGCAACATTACATTACACTGATGTTACTGCTATTGCACCAACACTGATGCTGATGACACTAAAACTACATTAAGTAACTTTGAAGCCAGCATACACACTCATGAAATACTAAAAATAAAAAAAGGACACCAAACAAAAGTTGTTTTGTAATAAAAGTTACAGCATTATTTATAATTTTCACAGACTGCACTATTACTACCAGTATCAGGGAGCGTATATAGACCAGTTATTCTGCAGCACTGTATAATGATAATAATAATAACAAAAAAAATAAAAAATAAAAAAGTACATTGTAGGTCATGAAAACATTTTTATAATCTATTAAAAGATTATATGAACAATGAATTTCCATTCGACCAATCAGTTCCGCTGCAATGCATTTATTCGTTAACCCCGTTAACGTCACCCTCTCGCTCAGTTAAATCCATAAAGGTATCAAATTCGGCTCTTTTCATTATCAAGAGATATCTTTAATTTTTTAAATAATTATTGATTTAATATATTGTTTGTATTATTTTGTTGTTATTATTATTATTATTGTTGTTGTTGTTGTTCACTATCATCATCATCATTATTGTTGTCATTTACATTGTTTCTTCTGACAGTTTTGTTGTTATTTTTGTCACTTGCTTTCGTATTTTAAATAATGACTTATGAAAAAGTTGTATGGATGTGCGTATGTACGAATATCTGCATGCGTGTGTGGACATTTGTATATATTTATATGTATATAT
Organism: Glossina brevipalpis; assembly: GCA_000671755.1. Taxonomy (NCBI): domain Eukaryota; kingdom Metazoa; phylum Arthropoda; class Insecta; order Diptera; family Glossinidae; genus Glossina; species Glossina brevipalpis. Next base: position 114,472 of record KK351369.1, on the reverse strand, counting down.
ATATTAAAAATGTAGATTAATTTACCAGATGACCATGAGCAAATATTTACAAGCATGGAAATATATATAGGAACGTGCACATATAAAGCGCTGAGTGTGTATGTACGCGTGCAATCAACTTGAAACAATGTCAATGATAGACAGTGCAGAAGCAATTTATGACTGCTCTCTTATGCACAACAATGTTACCCCATGGACTTGTTTCAAAAAAAACAAATGCATAAATACATCAATATACGTACACGGACATGTATATACATATGTGCATAAAATGTAACAACAAAAATGCAACAACATCAGTGACATGCATATCATTATAATTGCACTTTATATTGTAAAAGCAAAACAAACAATAAAAACAGGGTACCGCACACAGACAAATGTATATAGTACAGGACAATGAACAGTTAGTTGTTGCCATTGTCGCAACCGTGCTATGAAGTCGAAGTTTTGTGAATCTTTTACGAAAACAAAACTGTTTACCTATTTCATTACGTACGTACAACAACAGCAGCTAATAGCTGTGCGTAACGTCGTCGTGTTGATAGCTATTTCGCTTTTTCAGCTATAGTCGATAGGTATGAGGATAGTTCACGGTATTACGTGTCTATTAAATATATTACTATTAGCATGCCTTCATTTAGTTTTTTGTTCTTTTTATTGCGTGTAAAACAATCGAATCTTTGGTAAATAAAAGCAAACATAATGCATCTTTTCATCCATCAAAGAGGGCTTAGTCGGCTTAATATGAAATCTGAAATTCTTCCAAATATTTTTGGCCAACTTTTTCGCATTGAACGTCTCTAACATCAGTTTAAAAACTATGTAATAAGCTTTTATTTACACCCGCAGAATCGAAGAGAAAAAGTCAAATCAAAAACTAAAATATAAAGTGTAAAGCTTATCTTATTCACGATTAGAAAATTTTGTTTAACTATAAAATGTCCTCGAACTAAAGCGTATTTGCTTGCATTTGGTTTTTTTTTCCTTCTTAATTTCCAAACGGTATGGGAACTTTCTTTTAAAACATTACAGAGTCTGATGAAATTTCTATATACTTGGTCTTATATTTTGCTTTACAAAATTTATGGCACACACATCTCGCCACACACGTGTGCTTGAACAAATAACTATTTCCTTCGACAAATTTCTCTTTGAGTGAACACTTAGCCAAGGTCTGTCTCTGTCTCTGTCTCGGTTTTTTTTTCTTTTTTATCTCATGCTTTTGGACATATTATCAATTTAAGGGTTTATGTAAATGTGTGAACGTCTATCCATATGTTAGCATAAGACTGCGTGTGTGCTGTGAGTGTGTGCAATTCATGATATGTGCTATTAATCGTTCGAAGAGATTTCTGGTCCTGTTTTCTATGTTTTTTGTTCCTTTTTTTTGTTTCTTATCCGTGTGTAAAGAGTTGTCTATAAATTTTTTTTCTTTAACAACCGCAATGGTCAGCTAAAAGCTCCGATGACTTTAATGGATTGGAAAACCAAAAATTCATGAACCATGCCAACCATAGCAAAGTTGAAAGGAACAACTCGAATCAAGATTCACGCTGTAACCGAAATAAGTAAGAGTGGAACGGAACGGCAGCAAGGAACTGCAGTTCAAAAAGAAAAAAGAAAGAACGACACAAATGAATAAAAAGTACGAGATAGGGAAAAATCAACCGAGGCGCACAACCACAAGTACTCTTTGCATACCAAACAAAATTACATAGCCAAGTGAATCTATTGTTGAAGCACTAACAGCAACAAAAACAACGACAATAATAACTACAAGAACACATGAATATGTTGTTTCATCTCCCATTAAAATGTTGTAATAAATCAATTCTACTGAGTAAATCACGTACAATAAATTCATTTAACTATCATTTTAATCATGTTGAAATGCTTGTGTGCTCGTACGCTTCTACGCTTGTGTGCTTGTGTACTTCTATTTGAACACAACATAAATATGCATGTACATTTATCAAACATATATAAGCATATGTTTTACAATAATTTTTTTGTTTTTTGTTTTTTTTTTGTCAAGAAAAAACCTTTTTTATTTAAAGAACTCAAATGAAACTTTTTCATCATTAAAGGAGAAAAACTAACAGTACATAAAATATTTTATCAACTTTTTTATATAAGGAATGTATATATCGTAAACTAAAACGCATGCATTTATCGAAAATGCAAACTTTTCTTATGCTTTTGGGTATTTTTTTCTTTTCTTACGTACTTGTGCATATTATAGGAGAAGTAAATGAACGGAATTGAATTTAAAAAAAGAAAAGGAAGATGAACTATAAAAAAGAGGTATGGGGGTAAAAAGAGGAACAGTGAATTGGATAAAATTTACAACTTTGTGAGCTCTGTAAGTAGTTTATAAATAATTTGACGAAAATAGTTCCTTAAGAAATCAAACAGAAAACTATTCGACGAAAATCAATCCAAACATACGAATGCCTGTCATTTGTAGCAGAACATTTTTTCTATTTCTTCTGACCCATCAAAGAAATTATAACATTTATTGCTTTTATGCAATCACAAAAATGTGGCATTTAAAGCAACAGTGAACTTTGCAATTCCTGAAAAATATCATAGGAATCCGTTCTCTTCTCTAAATCGTTTCGATAAATGCACACACAGACAGAATAAAAAGAAAGTGGCTTAAGAAGAATTTCTCCTTACGATATCGTTTGTTGATTAGATGATCTAAAAAGTATTGATTGCTATTTAAAAGAGACATAAATATGTATGTATACAGCTTTACTGTTTCAGTTGTTATCGCAATAAGGACAAAGTCGTCATTCGGCGTTTGGTGCTGGACTCTGCTGTTCCGACTTAATATGTTACGATGTCGGGCCTGAAGAAATTTCTGCTTTGAAAAAGTCCAAAAGCAACGGCTAAACTATAACTCAAATGTTGGGTTTGTGAAATTTTCAACATTCTCAAAAAAAGAAAAAATAGGCAGGCAAGAAAGCATTTTTCGCTCTATACCTAAACACACATTGATGCCCAGAAAATGTTGCATATGTGGTAAGATTGGTAGAGTACCGTACATTGGCCAAGAGCTACTATTGTTAGTTTACGCAATAAGCTTTATTGTACTCCCGGCAACTAATTGAAGCAATTGTGTTTAGTAATTCAGTAGACGTGATTGGGCATTAATTTTTTGAAAATAGGGCTAGAATTGCAGTAGCTACGATAGACGTTCGTTACAGATGTCTCTTGTGGATGAACGTGGTTTGCTACCGTGAAGGCTCAACACCACAATACCCGTTGGCACGCGGATTGGGAAAACGGGAATGATTAGTCCCCGAACGTCAGATGGAAACACGCTATGGGTCCCCCTCCCATTGGTGAGAGCGAGGCCCATCTAAAACCGCTATCTTTCTATGGGTCGAGCACCCGGTTGGTACGCAACTCCACATTTCAGCTAACAAGCCGAGTCTTCCCGCGATTTGAGCTAACCACAGCCACCACGAAACTCCCGCAATAGGTCGTTCCCGTTGCCAAGTCGAAGTATATGAAAATGAGTACTTCGAGGACTTCTGACGCTCAGGGTACCAGATATGAAAGAGAGAAAGGCAAATGAAAAATTTAAAATCTATATTCAAGCCTCCGGCCGGGCTTGCAGGTCCAATACCACCTGACTTAGTTGCAGGATAGTCATATTGTAGACAAAGGAGGAACTAGTAAATACCACGAACATGGGCATCATGACCCCACTGGGCAGAGCGAGACCTATCGCAAACCTCTTCTTAGCAAAGGGAAACGGCACCCTTAAAGAAAAGGGGGGTAAAGACTAAAAGCGAGTGTCAACAATAGAAACGCATAGAAACGTAGAAACGTATTTTTACAACATATTCGTACCAGAAGAGCTCCATGCAGCTCACTTCATAGTCAGTTCATACGTTCCAGTTAAGTATTAAAAAGTACACGGACAAGGAGGATCAAGAAGAGTTGTACATACCTTGCCTCTCAGCACGCCGTCTGACAAAGGCCCGGTATGCAAACGTGCCGAAGGCTACAAGAGTCTTGGAAGTAGAGAAAGCAAGACTGAAATCAAAGTCACCGTCTGTCCATTGCCTCCAACTCTCTAAAGCTAAAGTACACCTGGCATTCCCCCAAAACATGTTTCCAATCTTCTAACGGATTCCTACATATACAGGCCCTAGTTTCGAAAAGGCCTCTAGAATGAAAAAATGCATTCAGAACAGCACTTTGCGGACGAACTGAAAGGTCACCCTTCCATTTAAACTATAATCCCAGTGTATTGCACTCCTTAAAATTTGATTTGTCTACTTCCCCAATATCTACCCCGTCAGTCATGCATGCCTCTTATTAAGGTAAAGGCAGTGCAAATGCGCAAAGCCTACAGGGCCTACAAGTTCCGCTACTGTAGTTTAAGTAACATCGTCACAGATTTGTTCACACCAGCACCATTTCCTCAATCAGAGACCACAAGTATAGTTGTCTCAATACGGCGTTCCCATATATTTCTGGACGGATCTTTTACAAGAATAAGCAGGGCGTCAGCAGATGCAACGAAGTTGCAAATTCTGTTATCGTCTTCTGTCTATACTTTCTAGTCGCCCTAATAAGGGATCATTCCATATATATGGACCACAGATGCACCCCTTTGGGCAATCTCTCACAACATCCCTACATACCATGTCGTTCGTGCCAACAGTACACCCGCGTCTCTGAGAAAAATAGCTGGCCACAGATTGATTTCTGGGAGTTCATCTCTCCAAGTTTCGAGATTACCCCAACTCAGTTGGTCAAACGCATCTATAAAATCGACAAGAATGCCTAACGCATACTTATCCGGACAAGAACTGACACATAATCGAACATGCATCCAAGCAACATAGGTAGAACGTCCTTCAGGGAACCCCAATTGCCTGCCGGACAAACTAACACTGGGAAGGTCTAGAAGCCTTTCTACCATTATCCTTTCCAGCACCTTTCCAAGCGCTAGAAGGAGGATGATGCCGCTATAAGAGGAAGGATCACTGCTTGTCTTATCAGGCAACTTCAAGATTACAACCAGCCTTGCCACCTTCCATTGTGATGAAAAGTAAATCAGTCAGACATCGACAACACGCCGTATACAGGTAGCGAAGAATAACATTGCAGATGGCCTTTGCCATCTCGCCAGTTTTTCCATCCATACCTGGCGACCTTTTAAGTCTAATTTCATTTTCAGGTGTCGAAGAAGATATCGTGCTGATAGGAAGAACCTCCCAATCACATTAGAACAGTATTGCCTGTAAGAATGCCACTGACCTCCAAGGCACCACGAACACTTCAGGGCAGAAGACTAGCAAGCGGCAATACTGTGTCTTAGCTGACAGACGGCAGGCGGCAACTGAGAATTGGTAATGCCGTGCGTTGCTTTCTCGGCAAGCCGCTGCGATTGGGCGGCAAATTGCATTGGCGTGTGCAGCTTCACAAACAATAAGCTGCAATCAGTTTTAAACAGTAAACAGTTGATTCACTGCAGTGTCGACAATAATGTTTTGCACTTTTCCTGAGTCGACCACTACATAAATGTACATAAATTATTTTCAGCACAGTAAAAATTATAATTTTTGTAAAAGTTTCAACAAAGTTAAACTTTACGTTTAAAGGCCACAAATCACTTTATGATCACATAATTTAATTGTAGAAATCAGTTAACAAACTAACTCAACACTATTTCACCACTTACATAATGGTGGATAAACTTTCCGTAACATGACCGCAACCAATGAGCTTTCCCAAACGAATAACGTTCGTTGCAGGAACACTACAACGGAGCTCTTGTGTCCTTAACTGGACAGCATGAATCTCGACGACATGTAGTTTCAACAGAACGATCCAATGTGGCACACTATGAAATAGTGCAATTTTATTGACATACCCTTTAGCTGCATCGGTCGTAAGAGAAAAATCTATATGTAACGCATTTAAAGCAACAATAGGTAGAATTTCCTGTCTGTTAACTAAGAATTTCGCTTTAGAAAAAAATTATTTACTTTTCTTTTAATGATGACTTTTTTGATATCTAACGAAAAAGCTTTATATTTTTTAGACTCACTGTCTAGTAAACTCGATAACTAAGCCCTAATTTGGATATATGCGTGAATATTTAGTAAAATAATTGAAAGTAAGATTAAAGTGGCACTATTGATAAACGACCTCGCGATTATTGCCGTAAAGAGGTACAATTGTGCTTCAAATTATTTTTCTAAACATTTCACATATTTTTATAATAGATACAAAAATCGAAACAAGCACTTGTACGTGTTCGATGAATACTTTCATGTACCTTTTGCAAGTCATAAATCAGCGGAAACATTTTTTCCCATTAAAAACACAAACTTCCACCAGCGAGCTTTTTGTTTGATATATTCCTATGTCATAATCGCGACAAGGAATACTTTTGAAAACGTATATAAAACTACACATGTGTCATTCACACAAATGCTATGTTCCCCTGTTAAGTAATGATAGTGGAAAAGGTTAAAGAAGGCAAAATATATTGCTTTTGCTTACTAATTCACTCAAATATTCAAAGGTATTTTAGTTTATTAAAAGTTTTGTTTCTGTTTGGAAAACCGCTGTACGTATAAATATTGGACAGGGCATCAATTGCTGGAAGCCTACAAATAATTGCAATTCTTGTTGTCATGTTTTTATTAAAAATGAATTCATTTCTATAGTTGTTGAAACTTGTCCACTGGTTGTCCCCTCATTGGAGAAGACGTATGCGAAAACTGCTTTTTAGTTATTTTTTGACATTTCTGCATAACCCATGTTATCTTTGATGTTATGTCCGATAAAGTTTGTTTATCCTAATCCTTACAAAAACAATTTCTGCTCTTTGCGCTACGAAACTGGCCCGTTTTCCCTCGTACGAAAATAGGTTGCTACTTATAGCCCTACGTTCCCTCGTCTTGTCTTGTTTGCCATACGTCCATCAAGGAACTATGAACTTTTTAATCCACTCGGGGTTGTCTGCGAAAATTTAAGTGTGGTTTATGACCTAAGTTTTTTATAGATTTTTAACTCTCCTATTTTACCCACGTCGTAATTAAGTTAACTTAAACTGCTCTATGGTGGCACATTTGCACTAAACTGGCTCTGCACATGATATAATCTTAGTAGATTGACTCTACTACGAGTGCACTGATGGTACGCTGACTTTTCATAATTATAACTAACATTTCGAATACTCGCTTACTAATTGTTTATGTTTAAGACTTTTCTGCTTTCTTATCTTTTACAATCTTAACTAGATTAAGCCGTTAGTATTAACCATAGCCTAATCTCAGCTAAAGCTAAATTGTTGTTGAATCCAATATATATCTATTTCTCTAGTTACGGGTATGTAGATTGTTAAGTGACTTTTTAAACTCAAATTTTCAACATTTTACTCTAAACGATGGGTGTCACAATTTTTAAATATTATCTAAAAATTATTATTTTTTTTTTAAATGCTTAAATATATGCTTAACAGTCGCCTCGAATATTCTTGTTTTAATAAATATCACTCCAAAATGAAATATTTATAAGATTGTTCTTTTTGCTAATTAGATAATAATTAGTCAAATATATTTTTTTCTCAAACATAACATATTTGACCCACGTTTATATAACCATTTTTTGAGGTTTATTTTCGATTGAGGATAGTTTTCCGGCAGCTGAATATTTCTAATAAATAAATAAATGAATGCAAACACGCAAAATTGACCTTAAACCATATGTAAAATAGCAATAAAAAGCAGCAAACATTTGACATCGAAAAAAGCCCATTGATTTCAAATAAAATTTACTGTAACTGAAAACTGAATTAATTACCCATTATATCCCATTTCTCGCAATATGTCTAACCAATTCGTCATTCGATGTGCAACAGCAAGCGTTATGTTTCGTAGCTTTCACGTATATATGCACATATACTTAAACGACACGAATATTCAGGATTTTTTGGTATATCACATTCCGCCAAATAGAAATTTATAAGATTTTGTTTTTCTTTTGCTTGTGCAGCAACATTTCGAGAAAAGAATGCTACTATTATGACTATTAATTAGTTTTATTAAATAGAACAGTTTACTTTATTTCATTCAAGCGCTTAGAAAAATTTTTTTCTCAGTCACAGATTCTAAATATAAAACTTTTGAATTTCTATCGATTCACTTCGAAAAACTAAATTTTTCCTAATAATAAATAAATAAAAACAAGTAAGAAAATTATATTCGGTTGCGACGAATCTCTTACACCCACCAGCTTTTTATTGGAGAAATGCGAAAAAAATAAATTTTAAATTATTGGCTTGGTAGATTATATTTATTTGTACGGAATGCCGTGGAAATTTTTATTTTACAGTCTGTGAGCACTAAGCAAAACAATGAAGCAATAGATGTGTAAGCTTGGCCTGTGATCGATTTGGCTTATTTTCAACACTCACGTTTGTGAACGAACTTCCAATGTTTCTGCCGAATTTGAAGTCGATATTTTCATTTTTGCGACCAGGAGCTTGTTTACCATAGACATGACTCAGATGGACAGACGGACTGGCAGATATGCTTAAGTCGATTCTAAGTTTGATGCTGACCAGGAATATATATACTTTGTCGGGTCTCTGAAGTTTTCTTCTGGGCATTACAAACAAAATTACAATTACAAAATTATTCGCTTATTACTCATAAATTCATTCAGACCTACAAAAATGTTCACATTTATTGACCTAGCTATTATCCTCTAGTATCGGTACAAAAATAGAATGGATGAATGAATACTCGATATGAGAGAGTATTGGAATTTAATTTTTCTGTGAAAACGCTTTCAACATCAAGAAAGAAGCTTCAGATACCTATATGATATATATATTCTTGATCAAAGTTAGAGTCCGTCCGTCTATCCACATGTCTGTCCACTTTTTGGTGTAATGTCTGTGATAACCACTTTCTTAGTCACAAACATTGAAATATCGGGATCAAAATTATATATAAATCTACCACGCCTACTTAATATTACAGAGAAATTATCGACATTTAATTTTTTTGCCTTAATTCAAGATAGCGGCGTCGGGAATAAATGAATCGGCATAGCCGAAATAATTCGCTTACTTGTTATTTATTTATTTATGATGAAATAACGAAATCGACAACGTGCACACGTACGTTAGTTAATATACGAGCTCAGTTTAAAACTTTTGACAACTGAAAAAGCCTAGTTCAGATGCTCGTTTTCTATTTTTTGGTATTGACGTATCATTTAATTTTGCCTTAAGATATGAAAAAAAAAAAAAATGAAAGAACTCTAACTAAAACAAATCATATGAATTTAGTGATTATTTTACATTAATTCTTTGCGCGATAATAATATCAATAAAATTTTTATTAATTTCATTAGAAATATGGCATGCGTAAAAACTTGTCTCATAAATAAAATACAATCGTATTGTATTCACAAATTTGAAATATTAGTCCATATTGTGACAACCTTTTTACTTTATTCATTCTTAGGTAAATAATTTCAACGTGAAGAGAGAATATGTAAAAAAATTTTAAAAAAATCATAAATTAAATAAAAATATTCAGATGTATTATAATAACACTGAAATTTCCAACAAAAAAAAAAGGAACAAACATTCACATACACAAACACACACACACACACAAAGCTACATACATCATACTCATCTATTTATCCACGAAGCATAAATGAATAAGAGAATGATGGGACTTTCCATTGTCTTATTCAATTTATCCAGATGACAGTTACAGCTGGATGACGAATGTATGATTGCTTATATAATATTATTTTCATGTACTTATACATGATATATATACATATATATATATACATATATATATATTACACTTGCGTAAACACTCACAGATACGTATATATTTGTATGTATATGCACATTAAATTGAATTGAATCTTCTACCGTTTCTCTTCGTGAAAAAAAATTCAATTTACTTGAGTAAATATTCACAGTTATAAATGTTTAATTCATTTATTACACATATCCATGCATACACGTTTAAAAGGATATTCATTTAGGTATTTATACTTATGTGTTTATGCATATATACATATATATATGCACATATAGATATATATATATATGTACATATATATATATGTATACAAATATGCACACACTTCAGTTTCGCTTGCATTTATAGCAACAATTGTTAACCATGTGTTAAAATCACAATTTTTTATTTCAAATACTCATGCATTTTTACCGTTGCAATACATCTCATTAAAATTTGAGAATACATTTATCCTATCATTACGGAATTTTTAGAAGACTTTAGATATTTATTCTTTGAATCAGCAAATAACTCATATGTGCGCTGCGATTTTACATGTGAACGGGAGAACATAACATAATGAAATTTAAGAAATAATTTGAGAATTCTTAAGCACAATTATCGTTGGGTACATATATATATATATATATATATATATATATCTTTTGAGTTTGTCGATCTTGATCCAGGAGTTGCAAATTTCCTTCGATTTTGTCAGTGACTGGTTAATCAGAGAAAGGTGACAATGGAATCTAATAAAAATACTTTAGCATCTTCAGCATTTCTGCACCTTCAGCATCAGCATTCTTTTGTTTTAATGACAATATTATAAACAATTTAAGGGCCATAAAAGGAAAAGTCTCTCTCTCTCTCTCTTTTCCACTATATCTTTTTATATATATTTATAGAGTAATATTTCCTGTCATTCCATTGAAATTTATTTACATACAATCGCTTATTAAGCGTAACAGTTCCTCTATACTTTAAAATTTTTAAGATTAAACCGAACCGATTGATTTCTTTATATCAATATAAGATTATTTTTTAGGGAATTGCTTCATCCGGGCTAAAATAACAATATCTGTCTCCCTTATGTACTTCTATGTATATTTTATAAAACAATCTAAATTAGAAGTCGAGTCATTTATTCTGACAGGAGAATGATTGCGCTTACATATATGTACTTATGTATATATATATATATATATATGTGCAAGTAAATGCATACAAAGATTGGTTGAATAAGATTTCATTATAACTACATTGTAAATGATTTCATTTCATTTTATTATAGCTGAGGCAATAAAGTTTCATATAAATTGTGTATTCGAGCAAAACTATATATGAACTAAATGCGCACGTATATGGACGATAGACATGCTTCATTGTGAGTAGTTGTTTGTTCAAATAAATTGAAACTCAAATATTAATCGATTCCTAACAGCATATACGTTGAACATGTGATGAACATTAAAATACAACACAAGATAATTGATTCAAGGATAGAAAATAATTTAAAAAAGAGACTAACAATTAATTGAACCAATCAAAATATTTATTTTTATATTGGACATAAATCAATGAATATACAGTAAGTGAATTTATTTCGACAAGTCTTTACAACTTACACTTCCGAATGAGATCTAGAGAGCTTGAGCTTTTTTAGCTAGTTGACATTAAAAATTATAGTTTCTAATATTGTAAGGTTCGATCAAATTGGCTATATTTAGTTCTCTATCCCTCCGTGACACAGTTGTAGAAGCATTCATCTTCCTAAAAGCTCAGGTAGAAATCTGTGAACATTATCTTCCCCTGGTTATGATCACAACATTTTTAGCTTGTAAACAACAGCGAATATTAGCTTAACATGATCTTCTATCAGAGCGGTCTAAAACTTTCAATTAATTTAATTTAATTTAGTTATAAGTTGCAAGCAATATTTCTCGCAACTTTTGAAATTTTCCTCTTGCATCTTTATTATAAAACAACAACTTTTAGAATATCACAGCAAACGCTCTAATTTCTAATGTTTATCTTATATATATATATGTATATATATAAATGTATGTATGTATATGTATATATATATGTATATATATATATATATATTTATATATATACGAAATTTGAAGCATGGAGTCTTTTGTTAGATTCTAAGTTAAATAACCGCAAATGACATTAGATAACTAAAAGGCAAGCAAAAATGTTACAGTCGACCTTTAAGTGCCACACACAGCTTAACAAAATTCCTCCCTAATTTTCGTGATCCAATATAAAAAACGAAGTACTTTTTTCATGAGAGTACTTAAACGGGCCAAAAACGTCAACTGATCTGATCCAAAATTTAGTAAAAATTAATTCTCTCTTCTAAGATATTATTATTCTTCACCTATTATTATCATACCACAATTCAGGCTGTGTTGCCTTATTTTTGATAAGAATTCTTATATAGAATAGAATCAAAAAAATAGATATACGCGATCCAATAAGAGGTCATATCATCAAATTCCTAATATGGACCAATTTTTATCACTAAGTAATAGAAATTAGATCATAAGGACATATGAACGCATAGAGAGGAGCAACAAAAAATCGGTCGATTCGATTCAAATTTTCCCCATCAATTTGGTTGTTATTCAGCGATTTTTGTTAAAAAAACTTTTTTTCTAAATAAGCCGTTATATCGTAAGTGATCGTAAAAATAGTGCAATCCAATGCATGTCCAACAGAATTCGTCTTTGGGTGAAACATGCCAATATAGCAAATTTCGTCAAAATATCTCAAAAACTGACCACAGAATGGATGAATATATATAAGACGGACAGACATACGAACTGATTAGCTTAAATTAATTCGGAAAATGTATATTAATCGTTCAATATAATCAAAAGCGCATTTATCTTAAGTCCTTCTGGGAATCAGATATATGTGAGGAAACTTAATATAGCCTGTACTCTGTACCAATAGTGGTTTAGGGTATAAAATTGTAATGTCACATAAAAACTTTCTCTTGAAAAGTTACGATAACTTTGTTTCAATATCGTTGGCCTAAATGCAGTAAAATGATAGAAAAACAATAGCTCGCTTGCAAGCACATAAACCCTTAGTTTTTGCAATAACAAAAAAGAACACGTTTTTTTACACAGTTACTAAAATTTAACAACAAAAACGGTGAGGCTTCCTAAGCACGATTATTTTGTAAGGTAACACCCGTTTCAATATATAAATATACTTAGGTACACATAAATGCATTCCGCTACATTTTATGGTACATCGTCCGTCTACTGCTATGACCTACTGTAATTTTTCATTCAGCTAACTTATGTATACACGAATATATTCTTTTTTATTTTATAATATAACATAAATCGTCCGTCCCTAACTGTAACGTTAACTGTAAACAAATTCTCAGCTCAAATAAAAACAGAAGTTTCCAAGCATTATATTTCTAGGTTACTATAGCTTTATAATATAATATATAGACTCTGTTTCTTGTAAGTCATATTATCCTTCTTCTAAACATGTATTGTCTCACTTACATTTAAAGATCTACTCTTACGTATAATTCACCGCCACACAAGTATACTCGATATTAGCTTTTAAGTTATGTTACTCTCGACAGTAATATGATATCTACCATCATATAAAACCTATACTTAGGATAAGTAAACTAGTGGTGTAATTACACAAGCTTGCACATGTAGTGGAGCAGCCAAAAAAAACGGTATAAAAGCGTCGACGATAGAATTAAATCTTTGTTTTAATCCAGAGCAGCCAGGAAATAAGGTAAGTAAGACTTATAGTAATTAAATATCCTTTCTTCACTTCCCTTGTACAGGACGTGGTCAATCAGGGTACGTGCAAGCGTGCAAAACGCTCTTGCCTGACTGTCCCTTGGTCCTGTCTAGGGAAAATCCTTTCTATCTATCTGTCTTTGATTGGCTGTCGCAAATTCCGCTTTTCCCTTTTCAGACGCTAAATCTTAAATCTGATTTTTCTAAATAAACACACTATTCAACATATACGAAAATTACTTTTATTTAAAAATTCATATTTCCTTTAATGGATCATGGGGCAGCCCTGAGCGACGACGCCAGTTAAAGACAACCCGTTACAATTCTTATATTTGTGCGCTATTAATCAATTGCAAGACAAATTTATCAAATGACATTAATCAACGCAAACGATTGAGTAAGGCGTTTACAATGAAGATGATTTCAGTGATTTGAAATATTTTCGCTGTTTCGACCAAAATCACGTAAAAATCATGATTTCATTACGCCAAAAATGTCAAAGTTAATTACCAAAAAAATCACTTATTACAGGAACAGTTTGGAAAATAACATATGTTATTAATTATTATAAAAATACAATTTTTAATTACAAGTAAAATGAAACGAGGTTTCACTCTTTTTTAATAACAGCTAATTACGACATAGAGTTGAAGTGATCGTTTTCCAGATCAAAAGAAATAAATCAGAGTTCGCCTAACATTTAATTCGCAACATTGCAACTTTAGTGAAATGACCTTAAAATGTATTAGTAAAGCTCTTGATTATACTATACACCACATGTTGTACGGGGTATTATAAGTTTGTGTGGATGTATGTAACGTCCGGAAGGGCCTAAGACCGAGCCACCTTTTATTACACCGGTCAATTCAAAACCATTTTCTGATCGATTCAGAATAATTTTCTGAATCGACTTAAGCCCGTTTGTTCATAGGTCTGCCTGTTGTGTGCCCATGTATTTTTGTGCTCATCCTCTAGGTATGGAAACTTGGTGCACTGATGTCTTATGAGTCAAGGACGAAACCTATTGAAAATGAACTTGATCGGACTATTTTTATGATCACTTCTCATAGAACGCCCCATTTGAAAATAGTCTTATATGTCAGAATTACAAGTCCTAATGTTTTCCGAAAAAAACGGTAGAAATTAGCATTTTCGTATACATATAACGTTTCTTACGAAAAGTAAGCCTTTATATGGCAAAAAAGTTTAATTTTTAATATTTTATAATATAAATGAGTTTCTAATAGTAATTTAACATAAAAGTTACGATAGAAAATACTAAAAGTACTAAATTTGGATCACGTGAGTCTATTTTTTGGACAACACCGTAATATATTTATAATTTTTTGTGTTTGCCCTACGAAAGTAAGCAAAGAGTTATATTAGGCAAAGTGGTATAGGATATTTAATGGCGGGCTTGACCGACTATAATGTTTTTATTTGTTTTTGTGACAAATTAGTCGTCGATAAGGCATCGATGCCACCTTTTTAGTTAGTTATCTGTTCACAAATGGAAAAGAAAGAAAAAACTTCGTATGAAAACGCTATGCAATATAGGTGAAATTGTAAAGACGGTTACACACATAAATTGCTTTTTAGTTATGTGATAAATAATTTTTTTTCATTTCAAAAAATATCTCCATTCATGATATGTTTAATACATATTTTCATGTGCCAAAGTAAATCACTTCTTGATTTTAAACGGAATGTTAACGCGTATGTCCTCAATTAAAATCATTTGGCGAAATCACTGAAATCCTCCGCAATAGATGCGTGCTGTATGGCAATCTTCACGACTGAAACATAATAGAGTTTTTTTCTTGCTTAAGAGGTTGCGACTTTTAAGTTGAGCATATTGAATGCTAGGCGTAAGCACACAAGGAAATTTTTTTCCATATTTGCGTAATCAATGGTTTTAATGTGTTGAACCTATCGCAATGTTTGATAATAATTACACTACAGAGAAATTTTTTCAAAATATCAAGCGGGAGGGTAATTATGTAATTTTTCATTAACTCTTTTTGGTTTTAGAGACGAGAATTAGAATTGAATTTGGCTTATGAAAGCGCTCTCTCATTTACGTTATTAGTATTGAGTGGTAAACCAAGAAAAGTCACTATAAGGATCTCTTTTAGAGTTGCGTTTATATGAATAAAAAGATAAGGAAGCTTAAACATATTGTTCGCTTAACCTAGCCTTTATTATATTATGGAAATTATATTATATTTATTTTTCAAGTATTTGCATGAAACTTCTTAGTTTGTACAACTACTTTTTATTTTTTTTTTTTTATATATCTTTGGGTAGTTTGCTAATTAAAGCTATAGCTCATCCCGCAAACTATTTAGATTTTAGATCCCTTGGAAAGACCTTTAATTATAATTTTGAGTCATTTCAGGATGTTTTTTGGTAAACGTAACAAGTCATCAACTTGTACCTTCGATGCTGACCTAAAATCACAATGTTGATTGCTTAAATGAAAATTAAAAAATACTTACTTATTGTTCATATTGTTAAATAACTCCAGGAATTTGTAAAATAAAATTTATACTCCTTCTTCATTGGACGCGCTGACACATTTCACCGACTTCTTTTTTTGATGGTTCTCTTTCGTTTTAATGAAATTCTTTTGTCTATAAAGCGTACAAGTCGTGAGCATCACATATTTGCTTATTGTTTTTTATCATTCTTTGTTTATTTTTTTAAACTGATTTTTTATAAATTTTTTTTTTTTAAATTAAGATCTCAAACAAATTTTGTATAATATTGCTTTTAGTTAATTTTATTTGTTTATATAGAGGAAACGAACGTTAGTTTGCGTTTTATTTACAAGTGTATTAATACAAAAGGAATGATAGCAGCGATAACTGTGGGAATGATACACAAAAAAGTTCAAACTAAATTCTCGTCGCGCAAATCAGGGAGAATTAATAAAAACTTACATAAATGCCCTCCAGTAAATTATTAGAAACTTTTGGTGTTTCTGTTCTCAGTGACAAAAGTAATACTGTTAATTAATTTCTTGCTCTTTCTTTCTTATTATTTACATGGAAAAAATTCTTTTGAATTTGTACGTATAGATGTAACGTTACGTTATGTCAAACTGCTTTCAAGGCAAAGGCGTTTACAATTCTGGTTGTGTTTAGGTGCCTACGTGCTACGGTATACATATAAGTGCATATGTACGAAAAAAAAGAAACAAATATTAGCATATGTAACTTGTTTTCGTTTATGCGTCGATTTCGTATTGCAGAATTCTATATTTCATGTTCACTAAACGCTTCTAAAAATTTCAGTGAAAGTTTGCTATAGGAATATGAAGAAATTGTTTAGACGATAGTTAAAGAAAGTTATATTGTAGGAATGATTAACTTGTCATTAAACATGGTGTGTTCGTAAATAAATATATAATATATTTTATGCGACTTTGCACATTACCTCTGAGTCACTCCGTAACCTCTTTATTTTACAAAAATGATTCCCCAGAATATATTCCGTCCGTAATAATCTTAATTTAAATATAATACAGTAAAAAATTATTATAAGATAATTACAAAGAATAAAAGAATAAATAAATACTTAAAGAGTTAAAAACTCGTTTGTAATCCTAATATGTGCGATTTGAATTGATTTTTGTTTTCCAATTAGTCTATTCGGAAACGGCATGTTGTCGGGCCAAGGACTGCATATTGTTATACAATGAATCAATCGTTGTCCTTTTGCAAATTATATATGTAAGATTATCCATTTTGTGATCCGGATTTTGCAACCTTGTTTCGATAGCATATATAAATCAAAACTGTCATCCAGGGCATCACATGTTTAGTGCAATATTTGTCATTTTATGGTATTGATTGCATGATGCATAAAAAAATATATGATTCAAATAATGAGGTCATTGCGCGGAATGACAAATATATTTCGAGGATCTTGACAAATCGCTCTAAAAACAAGTGCTGCTATTAGGAGAAACTTCTGCTGATTGCAGGATTCTTCAAGGCGTCTAATAATGAATAAACCCGAATTTTGTAGAAAAAAAAACAAAGATTTCGATGTGTTAAATGTATCATAATATTACTAACGCTTATTTCCAAGCGTTACAAATTTAGGACAATATGCCCTAGTTTTGGCCAAAAATCTATTCGGCGTTAATATAATTTTTCTTCTTTGCAACGTGTTGCGAAAAGTTAAAATAAATAAAAAATAAAACATATGTAAGCGTCTAATCACATGTTCAATCACTTGCGAAGCCATAAGACAGAGACAGGGCTAATACGCAGCCGCAAACGGGTGGAAGAGCACAGAACGCGAGTCGCCTTAGCTTCAGGCATTACAGAAAACCTGCGGCGCACAAAACTGAAGGCATCCAGTCTCGTTCCTTCTGAGAATTATGCCAAATATCGAAGACTTCAAGACCGCTTGGAGGAAAATGACAGTAACTCGTGTATGGAAGTCTAATATGGAATTGTCACAATATCGGCGTGCCAGAAGCTGGCGGAGAGATATAGCTTTACCGCTCTAAAACAGATATACAGATTCTGTTCCAAACGCTGCCAGCAAGACAGAATGGTTTGCGTTGATAAGGATAGGCTAATCACTTTGGGAAACAGCGACAAAAAAATGATGAAAAAGATTAACATTCATTCGTATTTCAACCATAGCGCCATGGGTCGAAAGAATGCGTCGGAAATTAAATTATTATCTCATGCACTTCCTGGCCGCACGCTGTCGCTTTCAAAAGTATCCGCATAAATTTTGGGTTAATGGTTCACCGACCAAAAGGGAGCCTCTAAAATCCAACCGAAAGAAGCACAATACTTTGAACCAGGCTCTAAAAAATAATAACTAATGTAGATCCCGCAAAGGGTAATGGTAGAATAATTGTATTCATTTGTATTTGTGTAGAGTAAGTTTGGCACATAGTCACCAGGGACAACGTATCGTATATGTTGCTGGTCCGGTCCAGTGGCATCTATGAAAGATATGTACCTTCAGCTTCCATAGCAAAAAAACTTGCTATGTTCAACTACATCATTTTTGGTCTTTCTATTCCATTTTTAATCAGCCATGTAACCATATGTACGCAAGCTCATGAAATTACCTACACGTACAGAAATAAAATCGGCTCATATTTGCTAAAGCTTATGAGTGGATTTAAAATAAAAACGTGTCCTTGTCATTGTTCTTGTTAATCAAGCAAGTCAATTGAACCGGCACTAATATTTACTTATTAAGTCAACAAAAGTGAATTTTAAAAATTGTGAACATTAACATTAACAGATTACAAATATTTTAAATAAAAATAGGACAACCATAAAGCCCGTCTACAAATGTTTTTGACCAATAAAATAAGTTGTTGTTTCCCCAGCTAGTAGGATAGTTACAGAATGTGAATAGGGAAAGAAAGTCATAGCAGCAATGCAAAAATTTTTTGACGAATGAAAATTAAACACGCACAAATATTTGTTATAAATAGATAAAAAGAAAAGTCATATTCTTAACGATATGGAAATAATCCTAATCGCTAGCTTTGCATCGTATCGATTTAGTACTATTGGAGGAGTAAAACGAAATCTCAAAAAATCACTTGCAAGCTCTTGTAAAAATCTCTTGAATTAATAAATGATATTATATTAGATGAATTCCGACTAGACTGTCAGATCAAAGATATAATTACAAAAGTAAAACTTTGAACATTGAAAAGTAACGATAGTAAAACATAAACCGGTATATGTTAACAAGAAATCGCATCGCTTTGGAATATCCATATAACTTCTCTTATATATATATAATATTATATAACTTCTCTTAAAGCCATTCTCCAAGAATATTTTATTTGTTGAAATGTTCAAACATATTGCTACACTAACCGTTGTCGTATATTCCGGAATTGTCTGTAAAAAACGTTAATTAATCTCTACGAAAGGCTTCAATAATCTCCGGTATATGCATTAAAAAACTTTTGCTTTATAAAAAACTGAGGCAATTTTCCTAACACTTAACCAGGAGAAGCATAATGGTTTCTTTGAAATTTATAGTGTTGTTAGAAATGAAGTAACTTTCTCTGTAATACATTGACGTAATTTTGCGGCAGACAGATTATTTCTTACCCTAACTGAAAGTGACGATGACTAATACCGACAATCGAAGCTTTCTTAAAAGAATATTGTTACCTAAGGTAATCTATCTCTATGCTAATGAGTACCAGTGCCAGTATCAAAAAAGCATCAAAGGGCATTTATTACTTGATTCCCCTCTAAGTTGTATGTCGTAAAAAATAGTAAATAACGAAGGAACGAGTACACGCAACACATTTTCCCATATTATTTCTTCAAATGCTAATTAATTCATATGCTGTGTATACTTTATCGACATTTAAAGCGTCCAATATATTTAACATTCAACTGTTCGTAGATTGTTGGGCAACAAACACGAAGTGCAGTAAGTAGTCAACAGCCACTGTGACACAACAGATATAAGAATTATGATATGCGAACAAAGCCGAACATCATGTTATTCAGGTATTGTTTTAATATCTGTTTGTGCAGCCGCTGTCGGCATTATTTTCATATAACGGCTGATAAAACTGAATAGAATTCTTTGTATTAAACGCACAAACACGTGCACAAGAAAAACTAAAACACAAAACATATATATGATGTGACACAATACACAGATATCTATTGTATATACAGAGTATTCTAAACTTGAATGTGCGATAATATTATCATATTATTCTCAACACGCAAACGCACACACAAACCCATATCGTACAGGTGTACAGATGGTGATATACACTTATTAATGTACATATATTTCCATATATAAAAACGCATTGAGCATTGCAAAAGGATGCCGTCAAAGAAAACAAGAATAAGAGCAAAAAAAAAAGAAAAAAAAAAGGGAAAAGCGTCATATGAAACAAAGCCCATTCATATCACCTATTATAAATTAAAAGCAAATAGCGAGAGTCATCCGAATAGAAGCATACCTACACATATTTTTATATAGTTTGGCACATTTAGTACATGTATCTTCATTAGGCGAATACGACTTTCTATATTTTATATTTTCAACACATTTTTTCTTCTTACGAGTGGTCCGAAGTGCAGGTAACAACACCTTTGGCTGTTTCATTGCATTTAGGAATTTCTTATTCATGTAGTACAACTAACACAAAAAAGTCTGGACAGAAATTTAACGCAAATAAAAAACTTTTATTCACTTCAAGAAGCGGAAACAACACCAAGTATTTAAAACTTAATATTTAATAGGTTATCCTTTGTTTTCAATAACAGAAACAGAAATTTTTTTCATCAAGTCTTCTTCTTATTGTTCTGACGGGGACGTCAACGACAATATTTTTGAAACATCTTTTTGAATTGCAGTTGAGCCTTTAAATGGGTGTATTGGAGAGAGGGTTCTTTTTCTGGGTTTAGGACATTGTGCAACAGTTTTGAAAATCCCGTACGTTCGAATATGACGTAATGCGTTGCATATCGTTTTTCTATATCAATTCAAAATATGTGCAATTTCCCCAATGATGCTTTCTTTGGATATCATTTGGTGAATAATCTGACCCCTGGCCACGCCAAATGAAAAACTTTGTTGAATAACAATTTTCGTTTAATAAAAAATTTTCAAAATTTACTAATTAATTAATTGAAACAGGAAAAAAACGAAAAATATCAATAATTATCAAATGTGCTAAATTTGTGTCCAGCCCAGGTTACATATCACCTGCAATTAAATAAGAGCAGAAACAAACGATCACAAAAGAATTATGGGCAACACTTAACAGTTATCACTTAAGAACAATTGATTTGACTTATATGTGACAATCAGAGAAAAATATTCGGTTTTTTAAAAAACATATACGCAATGTGGAGGTCAGCACTCTATATATATACACATATATATGTATGTTTGTGTCTGTGTATAGATGCAGTTCAATATGTATGTTCAGGTTTACTTTAATATACACATTAACAGGTATAAGTATTAATTGGATTATCTGTGTCCGTATGCAAAGTGTTGTTTTATAAATATATCGGCGGATCGACATTGTCGATTTTCAATCAGTTCGAACATAGTCCAGTTAAAGATGGTTATTTTAGATATATTGTCTACACTTCGGTACGTATAGTTGCGGATCCTTTCACACTGCTACTCTTACGTTAAAAGATTTTTTTTCAATGATTTTCTTTTTGGTTTTTTTTGTTAGATTTCTTCTCTTCTTTCTTACCTTCTTTAGTTCTCTTGTAATTGCAGCGCTTGCACATACACTATTCTATTCTATTCTATTCTCTTCTATTCTATTCTACATTTATTTATATCTACATTTGTACGTAAGTTTATGTGTGTAAATACATACATAGATTGGTATTCATATGCCGCATACAGGCAAAGTGTTGAATTGTCTTTAGTTGATGGCGTTGCAAAAGTCAGTTACATAAATTACTGTGATTGTTCCAGAAATCCAATGTTCATTATTTATGTATACACGTGTGCGTATGTACTTACATACAATAGGTACATGCTTTTGTAAATGATTACCCTTTTATATAAAAACATACATACCTACATACATACATACATACATACACATACATACTTACATTCATATATACTTACGTACATCCATACATCCATACATACATATATGTATGCATAATTAAATTCGTGTACATTTCAACCTATATATATATGTATATGTGTACGTCAGAGTCGGTTAAAATGCAAGTATGAGTTTTCTGTTCAATTGTGTATTATTGCATGAATCCATATGTATATGTATGATATGTGCATGCTTAACTAGTCGTTCATTCGCTTAAAAACCTGAATTCATGCTCTGCTTTTTGCTCCGGCCATCGAACAAACGCTTGGAGTATTTTAACTACATAATATTTTGAAATAGATTCAGTTTTAGATAACACCTTTCATTGATTGCATATGTTTTCATTCAAATACATATATACCTGTGTAGTGTAATGTAATGATGCCAGCAGTAAGCAGCGCTTGCTTGATGTTAGCGTTGTTACGAAGTTAAAGTCAAATAATGGATGCTTAGTAATATTTCTGTTTGTTTGAACGTGAATGCGTATATATATATATATATATATATATATACATATCCGACATTGATATCATGCAAACAACAAAGATACTACAAACCTGTGTTCAACATCTCTCCTTAATCGCCTTAATGGATTTTCTATTTTTACTCGAGGCCAACCGCTTTCATACTTTAATAACAGCAGCAATACAAACAAATCCTTAAAGGATTTAATTTAAATTATTTTGGAAAGTTTCAAACTCTTTCTTTTTTTGATTTTTTGTTTCTTTTTTCATTTTCTGGAAAACGCAACATGAAGCAAAGCATTCTAAACTATTGTACATATTTTCATTCAACAAGCTACGTACATATACTTACTTCCATCCATAGATCTAATCATTTATCGTTTTTTATGCACTTTCGCTGCTCAAGGGAAATACCAAATGGGACGGAAAATCGTTGGACTAGCACCGAAAAAAAACCATTTTCTTTTGTCTTTAAATAAAATCGTCTTTACTCCTTACCATCAATTTATTTAATAGCGATAGATATGTTCCGATAACTGTAGTGGCTTCATAGCGCTTAATTCGTAATTAATTCGTAATTAATTCGTGTGATTTGTAAAAGACTGAAGAGTACGAAATCCTTAGTTTTCAAAGCAGAAAAGCAGAAATTGGGTAATTTTGAATTTGTAATTCAACGCAATTCTTATTTCTATAAAAAAGTACTTGCTTTACCGCTGGCAGTTTTTTTCCTTAATTTAAGTTACGTAATGTTTAATAGTACAATCTCAACTTGCGTCCTCTGTGGCCTACTTTTATAAGGGATCAAATTTCAAAAAAAAACAAGACAGAGTTAAATCTTCTGACTATTTTTCCTTACTCAAGGAAAACATCGCCATCTTAGCATATGTTGACGGAGACTTCTCTAATATTTTTTCTTTGTTCCTTTTTTTTGGTGGATTTAATCCGATTTGAGGCCCCAGCAATATGTTATTTATATTGTAGTGTGTAATGATGTATTCACGTTTTATATATGCTTCGCAAATTGACTCAAAAAGTTTATTTAGCCACCTAGAAGTAAAAAAATTCTAAACTAAATCATCGACATGGTTTTATGTCTTCTGAATAGTTGATACTTCTCTTGTATTTCTAATCCAGCTGGGATTTGAATAAATGAAATCATTATCATGTGATTTTTAACAAACTAGTTTATGATGTCGTCCTTTCTTAAAAACTATACAAAACTTCAGACGATGTTCAACTTAAAAGGTAACTCAGTGTTTTTTATCTTTAACAGAATACATTGTGGCATCGATTTCTTTTTGCTAGATGGAAGAAAGAGCAAAATTTGTTAACCAGCACTTTTCAATGGTGAGTAAGTAAAAGAAATGTGTTTTCTAATTTATGTATAAACGGAGACTACACACTCATATATACACATGTTTGGTGGTTAGGTTGGCCGAAAGTAAATATAATAAAGAATTTTTATTCGATATTCGTCGAATCGGGTACTTACCTTCCAAAATCTTGTTTAGATTTTGTTTTGTTTTAATAAAAAAAACTTCGATATTACTAATGCGTTAGATAAATATTATGTATCGTATAATCAAATTTCGTATAACATGCAGTGTGGCCGGCTCATAAAAAAAGTCTTTGATTGTATGTTTTAATTCCATCTAATTAATGTTATTTATAAATAACAAATAAAAGTAGTATTAATAACAAATTAATAATAAATACATAAATAAATTAATAACAGATAAAAATAGTATTAATAATAAATTTCCTAACATCAACAAAAGAATTATGTATTGTGTATGTATATGTAGGGTATTGTTGGGATGTTCGCTAACTGAATATTCACAAATTTAATTGAAAATTTATTCGATCCCATCCAAATTGTATCTATCGTCTAAGGAAACTAAAAACCAAAAGGGAATGAGTACCGAAAGAGACGGAATGAATATAAGAGAGCTTTGCGTTTGTATTCGTTCCCTTCCTTTTAAATTAAATGTACGTAATTGCACTTAAAATGGTAATAAATGCTTTGGCAATTCTGTCCAGGAAGTTTATTCAACAGCACTCCCCAAAGGTCAAATTCAAATGCAAAGAACAAATTCAATCCTCCAGAGTAAATTTGAAACATAAAGTGTTAGTCCTTTTACCCCCACTTTTACAACTTTACAAAATAAGTAACTATACATAGAATGGTGTATAACAAAAAAAAAAAAAAAAAAAGAAGAAAATTTTGGCATCGCTGGTAATATTACTTTGGCCCAGCAAGCAAGCCTGCCTGTTATCAATTGGTGAGTTGTCCAGACAGACAACAAGACGGACACACAGACGGAATTTGTTTGTTTCATGTTGCAAATATATTATAAGCTTAACACGTACTACTGCCACTACCACTCCATCAACACCAGCGGCACCAACACCGCCATTACACTATTACCCCAACATAAGCATTGTAGCTACCGCCGCCATCACTGATCACACAGTCACACAGAGTTGTTAACCAAGTTGTTATTTTTTATGTATTAAAAAGTATGCAGCTCTTTTTCTGTATGCATGTATGTGTGTGCGTGCGTGTCTGTGCATGTATGTATGTATATGAGTTGTTTTTTTTGTTGTGTTAAAAAAGCACTTAAATTTACATAATTCCCCAACTTGTCTTCACGCAGAAATATCTCTATAAAGCAAAAATACACACCAGCAGTAAACAAACTTTTTTGTTTGTTTGCTTTATTCTCCCATTATTTTTGCCTGCTTGTCTGTAAGTTCGCCTGCTTGTCGTTCGCAAAAACTGACTCTTGTCAGTTTACGAGTAAGTGTGTGCGTAGTGCGCTTTCTTGTTTTGTATATCTCTTTTTTTCTGTTTTATTTTTAGTTCTTTTCCTTTTAGTCAAATGCATATTTTAAATACTCTCTCTTTCTATATATAAAAGACTGTGTGGCTGTGTTTGTGTGTGTGTGTCAACAATATCCACCGTATCTGTAAATATTCAAGTTGCTGTTATTATTTCGTTTGTGTCTTCGACGAGTCGCAAAAGCCTTTATTTTTATTTGAATGAATGATTGCTTGTGCTGTGTTGCTGCACAAGTTATGATAAAGTTTGTTTCAACTCTTTAATGACATAAAAAAAACAAAAGCAAAGAACAGAAAAAAAATTAAAGCATTTTCGTTCTGTGCTCTTGCCAATAAACTGCACGGGATATGCGTTAACATTTGTCTCATTAATAACACACAAATATCCGTCCGTAGGCACAGGCGGCATGTACACACACAATTAAACGATTGCCATAAGAAACAAAAAAAAAGAAACAGAAACTATTTAATAAATATCTTAAATTCTTTACTGGCAAACCCACTGTGCATACATATGCATATATATTCACTGATATGTGATGAATTTATATATGTATGTGCATGTATGTACATACATACATACATTGACACACAGTCACACGCACGTACACACACACACACACACATATATATATATATATATATATACTCACACATTATCACGTATATAAATTTTACGAAGAAGTGTAAAAACTTACCAAAATAGAAGAAAAGGAAGAAAGCCAAGAAAGAGAGAAAGAGATGTGATAACGCCGTTAAGCCAGGTACATAATACGTCTAAATGCTCGTTTGTATGTATCAGATGAACACATCACGTGTTACATGATTATTTCATGTGAACAACTCTCAAGAATTCACAATTGCCGGTAAGCAGCTTTAGAGGAGCAGCAGTGGAAAATACGCGAAAAGTAACAAATTATAGTACGTGACGTTTAAGTTGACTATCAGGATGAAAAGTGTAGCTTTGTAATGTAAACACACACACACTCACTCGTGCACATATATACAGTCACCTCTCAAATATTTCATATACTTTTGTTTGCAGTACGCGATAAAAGTATTACATGTAAGTGTAAAATATCACATAAAGAGTTATTTTCCGCTTAGAAGCTTAAGGCTTAAGTTAAAGATGGCTCATGTAAACCTCTTCAAGTATCAAATACATATACAAATGGTAAAAAAAAATTTGAAAAGTAAACGTTGATTTTTTCTCAATATATTGAAAACGGCAACTGCTTATAGCATACCAGATGATTTCGTATCTTACAACATATTTTCGTATTGCATAGAGTAACAGTAGGTATAAGAGAAAAGCAACAATTCGACACACTCTCAAAACTATAACGTATGTACAGATAGTATATGCTTACGTGTAGATACTTTTAAATTCAAAAAACAAATATTTGCGTATGTAAATAATTATTGTAGTTTGCTTTACGCAGTTAGAAACCGCATTAAAAACTCATTACATACATCGGCCTGAAATATTTCGTTGTACTATTGGTTTTACAGAATATTTTTGTAGTAAAAGAGTGTTCAGTGTACGTTTCTCATTAAAGGCACATATCAGAGAATTTTATTTTTAATCGGTCGACTTTTTCGCCGCTGGTTACATTATATATCAGCGGCCGTTTCATTAAGATCATGCGAAACAAAAACAGCTCACTAATCCGATTCAGTACTTAAGGTATTGAGACTCTTGGTATAGCTTTGCCATTTTTTCCTTTGAGGCCTTTGGATTAAATGCGATCAAAACTGACATCTTCTTCGATATGTTATACTTGAAGATCGATCGAACTGAATATGGGATTCATGAGGGCCGTTAAACTCCGAGCCTTCGATTAATACACTGTTATGCAGGCGCAAGGTGTTCAGTCTACGTACAAAACGTCACGAAGTAATCAATGGTTAATTTCTTTATATTCACGTATTGAGTTAATATTAATTATTCTTTCATTTAACAAGCATATTATTAATGATTAATAAATTCGCAGCGCTACAAACGCAATATTTCTATCCTAGCAGCCTGGAAATATAATGAAGTCCTTTCTCCGATCGTAAAGCTTTCAAATTCCCTCATCGGAGTTACTAAAATAAAAGCAGTAAAGTTGTGGGTGATAATTCAAAAAAGAAAAAAACGTTATGCCAGGGCTCGAAAAAGACCAACTAAAATGAAACGGGCCGCCCCTGTATTATACACTATATCATATACATGCAATCATCTAACAAAGGGCCTTCAAGAAGTTATGGAAACTCCGCAGGCATTTCCATTTAGGAAAGCACCAAAACATGTTGTTGCGCGAGTAACTAGTTTATAGTTACATCTTTATGCTCATGATTGGAAAAAGGTCAATTCTTTTTACACAGAGTATGTTACCATGGTATTTTTGTATAGCTTACAAAATCTGTAATAAGATCGTATATAATTATGGCAAAAACAAGTACAAGAATATAAAAAACACCATAGCTGGCCAAGGTCGCCTTGAGAATACCCTACAATATTCTACACAAAATTCCAAAATGGAAGGTCGTTTCCATATAAAGGTATACTTTTTAAGGCAGCTCTTGTATGTGCGCGGCCCCAAAACTTAAGTTAATGTGGTCCAAATTTGGCGAAATTATTCTTCATATCAATGATCTTATTATTATCTACATATTGCCATTATAACGTACCAAACAACTGAGTGCTGTCTTACCATATAATTTTTATATAAGGGAAGATCCAAAAAAGACGTCCACAGTCTTTATCCTAGTTTGGTACAGTTAAGTTTTATATTAATTTGCGCCACAAAATATTAAAAATTAGATCCTTTTGCCATAGGAAGATATACCTTCTTCATAGGAACGGTTATATGGGGGAGAGGTTAAAAAAATTGGCCCATAAAGGGTGTCTCGAATAAGAGTGCACTATTTAAATTTTGTCGTTTTTTTTTCATGTAAGTGGCAACTCTGAAATTTGATAGTAGTCACTTAGGATTGTTTCGATTATTAAAAATATAGGGCCATGCCAAAAGCGGGCAATTCGTTTAATAATTAATGGAGCAAAGTAAAGCGAATGCCGACCTTTCGAAAAAAGTTACCTTCACCGATGAAGCGCGTTCCCATCTGAGTAGCTTCGTAAATAAACCAAAACCTCGAATTTGGGTATCAGGAAATCCTCACGCGATCGATTAGAGGCAAATGCATTCACAACGAGCAACTATCTGGTGCAGATTTTGAACAGGCAGCGTGATTGGGCCTTAATTTTTTTAAAAAAAGGCCGGAATTGCAGTAAATATGAACGTCATTCTTTAGATGAACATGATAAAAGAGTTCTTGTGGAGTCAAGAAGACGGCATTAATTTGGATCACATATGATTTCAGCAGAGCGGCGCTGCCAGCCTCATCGTGAATGAAACAATCAGTTCTTGGCAGCAACGATTCCATCTAACAAAATCCTGATATCAACTGGCCACTACGATCATGCGATGTAGGGTTTTCTGAAACAATTTTTGAGCTCAAGGCCGAGATCGAACGCCTAATTGGTGGGATACACCCACACCTTTGTCAAACAGTCATCTAAAATTTAATAAAAAGAGTAATGGCCTGTCATCAGAGCCGCGGCGGTCATCCGCCGGATTTTTTATTCCATACTTAAACGGTACATGTCCACCTTCCAATGCAATAAAAATAACACAACTAACTCAAAAAATACGTGTTTTTATTTTTGAATGAAACGCTGCGCTCTTATTGAGACATTCTTTATTATTACTCAACGACAAATTTTGAAAATTCCAACATTTTTCTCATATTAGTATTTACGCAGGCGAAGAGATAAGCATAAATCGATTCAGAAAATGTTTCTGAGTCATTCGTTATAATGAACGGTAATCGTAAAGGGAGAAAAAGGAAAGAAACTAGATGCAGAAATAATCATAGTCGTTTGAGATATCATCAAAAAGAATCACTCAGAATCGACAATTTTTAAAATTTAGGTTTGTCAAACTTTTATTTGATGGATGCCACTTCCGAATATCACACCTTCGCTGAAATGAAATAGTAAAAAATACAGGAGCTTAGGCAGAAAGGGTTTTAATCGACATAAGTAAAACGCAGACGTCCTTCAGTGCAGGCAAATATGTCGAAAAAGATTGTTATGAACCTCAGCAAGTTTATAACAGACGGGTTTCTGTTAGGGATAGTTCGGAAAACGTAAGGAAGAAGATAAACACATGATGACCATGGCGACTTCTGGAAAGAGGACTTTTTACAAAAATCATGGTGGAGAGCGTCGCGAGGGAGACCCTTTTTTGTTACGTTTAACGGTTTGGAAGTGTCCGACAGGTACCACGTCCGTTGGCCCTGCATTAGTTCCGCATGAAAACAACACTCCGACCTTCGACTGAATAACTAGGAAATTTATTTTTCGATATGAAGGTAAAAAAATACTTAGAATGATAAAATCATGATCAAAACAAATTCAAACCATCGTGTTACATATTATTAAGGAATATTTCTACTCCACCTTTGGTACAGGAAGTATTAAGCTAGTGCGAATGTGTGCAATGCTTATAGAAAACTGATATTTTATTATACCAATTTATTCCGAATATGGGAAATAGAAAAATTTTTTTTGAATAGGTACAAAGTAATATTAGGTATAAAATATTCCCCCAAAATGAATTTGAAAAATTTGGATGATGCCCCATCCCTTACAAAAACCCTTTTAATTCTTATATCTTTTCATGTTGTAACAAAGGATAAATTTATAATGAAAATTTGCATAAAAATAATTATTTGACATATAAATCAACCTGGATTTGTCCTCTAAAACATCATTTTTGATATTTCATGGCAATGATATATGAAGAACTACGTCGAGCAATGTGATGTGGGGCAATTAGTAGTTGGTCTCATCCAGCTGTAATGTTTTAATTTGTATTTACTTTGAATAATCAGCTTTATGTTCGATAAAAGTCATTAAAACTAAGGAAATATTTTTTCCGAAAAATCATTTTTTCCGCTCATTTAATATAAGATGAGTAGTTAATTAAAACATTTCAACCACAAGAGATTTTCGTTCCATTCGGATATGGGATGATGAGGACTTTCATTCCATTCAGATATGGCAACGATGAGGAAAACAGAAGATGATTTTGGCGGGGATTGTCATTAATCAAGAACTGATGTAAGCAGCAAATCTCTACCTGTCTTGTGTTTGGTTTATACGATGACTGCATAAATAAAATGAAAATTAAACGATAGAAATTAAGAAAAAAACAAAAAAAAAAACAATAAATAACACCTGCATAGAAACATATAAGTGTTCACTCCAATTTCCAAATAAATAAAGGATAAAGGAATCCACACAACAAAATATTATATATCGACTCGACCAACGTATAAAGCACGAATGCATAAATCAGAATAAGCACTTTGTCACGTAGCGGTATTTGTATGCTTGTGTTTTGTGTTGCTTCTTTTTACATATGAACAGAACGAGTTATAAAATGTCATAATTTAGTTTATTAACTTTTTCTTGCCAAATTGCTATTCATTGAAGCACACACACAAACGGAGAGAGAGAGAGAGAGAGAGAGAGAAAGGCGAATGAACACGTATACAAAAAGCTTGAAACTTCCAGTATAGGGCCGTAACGAACATCCAGCCATTAACGACATATACGGTAACGATTTTTTCAATCAAAATTTTAGCATTAACTTCATTCTTCAGCTCTTCGCCTTGAAAGGTAGAGTTTGAGACACATAGATACCTATGTGTCTCAAATATATACGTATACATATACATACATACCCACATATACAGATATATATATATATATATATATATATATATATATAGATACATAGATATAGAGAAAGGGAAAGAGAGAGAGAGATGGAGAGGGAGAAGTATGTATTTAGGTACACATTTTAATGTAGACGTATTCCGATGCGTGCGTGCACGTAAAAAAATGAAACACATTTTAATGGCATTCCATTGTTGCGCTCAAAAACTTTTTTGATATTTTTGTCATTTTGCAAGTTTTCTATGCGACACAGGTGCGACGGAAAAGGTCGACAGAAATTTACGGTAAATGCATAGAAAACTTATGCGCACTTTATCTAAACGTTTATATGTGCTTATGTAAGTGAACGATATACGTTTAAGCAAAAGACAGAGTCGGTGCGCCTTTTTGTCTTGTTTTCTATTCTACATACAAAATGAAAAGAGCTCTTAAATATTACAATACAATTTTAAATATTAAGATAATAATACTTATGCATACATACACGCATGTTACACAAACATACATAAGATGAAATTCTTCGAAACAGAAAAAGCTGTAAACATAACATAAAACAACACATTTTGAAGCTGAACTTTGAGCTTTAAAAAGCGCTAAGTCAGTATTGATTGAAACAAAACGATCAAGATAAGGGCTGATTATGATAAAAGTATTCAACTAATAGTTCATAATACAAGTGGCAGATAGAAAATACGACATCAGTAGAAAACTGAACATCTGCATATGGAAAATAGTCTACAGAAACTTATTTGTGTGAGTGACGGATATAAGCAAATTCTTCAATATGTTCTATATGTATTCTTTAAACTCATCTATAACTTGACATAAGAGCAGGCGGATTTGTACTTGCAACATTGTTCAATTTATGTTTCTATAGTTGTTAAGTACAGACACAATCAGCGGCTTCAGAATTTTTGATGAAAGAGTAATGGATACCGCAGGAAAGGAAGTTATAACATATTATATATAGGTTGAATGGCAAGTACGTGAACTGAGTCCTCAGCGTAAAAAGATTGGAACTAAGCAACGATTTTGCAAAGAACTTTATCTACTTCTTAGATATTTTTGCGTGGAAGCACGTAAGACGAAAGCTTGTATCTACTCGAACAGTTTTTTTGTCAAAACTTGAAAGTTCAGAGAAAATTCGTGTTAATTTTCAATTCAGCCTGATACCATGTGATAAACAAGAGGAAACAACACGTAGGCAAAACGTTCCTAACGACAGTGAAGGCCTATATCCTAATATTATCTCCAAGTGGTCTTACTATTTCCAACAATGTGGTACGCACATCGCTATGCATTTGAAACAAAGATGATCTCCAATTCCGGTTAGCTAGAGATTTTTGAAAGCTATCTCCGACTGACTGCCTGGTATCAAATCATAACTTTCCCTACTTTTCGTTGGCCTTAACGAATCAAAAATATACCTATAATACGTCATTATGCATTTTACCTGCACTGATTCTTTAACCCCACGTTACGCTAAATTACAGGACTATTTTCTAACAAGCGGTAATCTGTGTCCCTCAAGCTGTGGAACAATCGCCATAGTGGGGGGTTCTGCCATGAGCGAAGTTGCGGAACAAATATCTTTTGATTGGAGGATGTTCTTGTCTAGTTACTCCCACAACCATCACGATACTCCACGAAGAGCCGTACCTACCAGTCAGGCAACAAGGCATTCTCCAAGTTTGTTGACCCAAACAAGGTAGTAAAAGAAGCTACTTCATTAGGGCAACCTGACCCCAATGGGCTTTATTTTTCATCTTTCGATTTTCTATGCATCTTGGAAGCATACTTCTCCGTTCGTCTGATAATTTATAAGGCTACTATTTATTTCATGACATATTCAAATCTATTCCTGATTGTTTCTCATTCGGGCGAGCGACAATTAATTTGTGTAGCCACCTCTCCTATTGTAATTCCAATCATTAAAGACCCTTTTAAATAAAAAGTCAAATAACAAGCGCCGAATTGATTGCAGGGTCTTCCTGTAACGATTAACTATTTCGAATTCCAATAATTCATTATGATAATGTCTTTCTTAATCGTTTTTGTCTTAAAACATGTAAGCAGCAGCTATTTCTAATGGAAGTTATGAAATGTCTTTATGCGTGATACAATTGAAATGATTCAATACTTAATGATACTCTATTGTCAGGTTGTAATTACTTTCTTGGATTGGAAAGAATATCTTCAAGGAATGTGAATGTACCGAAATTTTCACCTCTACGTGATTGCTAGAAACACTGGGTCTTGAAGGGCCAAGACTGAGCGGCCAAGAAGAATTG
The DNA here is from genome assembly GCA_000671755.1 of Glossina brevipalpis. Taxonomy (NCBI): domain Eukaryota; kingdom Metazoa; phylum Arthropoda; class Insecta; order Diptera; family Glossinidae; genus Glossina; species Glossina brevipalpis. The sequence goes on along the minus strand of KK351369.1, from coordinate 80,861 downwards.
AAGGTTTTAAGGATTGTGGGAGAAAGCATCCTTCACAAACTCACAAACTCCCTTTCCGGCAGTTACTTACGATGGAGGTCACACTAACAAATATTCCACATGTCAATGATTGTATGGAAAATCCAAAACTGAAAATAGATCCACGGAAATCAGCTTGCCGAAAGGAGGAAATTTCTTAGAAGCGTTGCAACTTTTACAACGCTGCTGGGTACGAGCCTTTAGGGTATATCGTTGTAATTACAGATATAAACAACACTCATCAGGAGGTAGGATGAATCTGGAGCATATCTAAATTTTCTGTCTAGCACCCTGGGCGCAGGTTGACCCCTGTAGTCCAGCGCTTAGGTGCTTAGGGGTGAAGCTCATGCAAGTACGTACAAACGTAAATCCTTGTCGGTGCATCTATATCAATATGTCGACAATACGCTGCGTAGAACATGATATCATTTTTGTATCATAAGTATTACATGAATTAACCATATTGCAATGCACAAATACATAAGCATGCAGTCACTTTGGCATGCTCCTCACTGGAAGCATGTTCGCTATTCTGTCAAAATTGTTTTTATGATCTCACAAATTTTTAAATTTGTAAATTGTAAACTTGATGTCAACTTGGACTCGACTGAACTTCGAAAATTCCCTTAATCGATCCATTCATATTTAACCAAAAATGGGTAATTTATTGCTTTTCCTTAAAATATTAACTTAATATTGTTAAGCGCTTAGTTAAAAATTTGAAAATCGATTTGCAATTTTTCCTTAATAAAATTTAACTTATCAGACTCGTAAATTCATTGAGTATTACAAATGTGTGGACAAATTTATAAAATGACCGACAAATTAATACCATAAACGATACGTGCCGCAGAATACAGGCTGGTTTCTTACCCTACATTGCACTCAAATATCATGTAGAGAGTAAAGAGACAATTTTATTAGACTCGACGAAATGCGACTTGTCTATTATTTCATTTTGGGTACATTTTTTTGTTGCTTCTTATATGAAAGCAAGTTATCCCAGCTTTATGGTTCATACGTCTTCTATTTAAATTGATATAATAATATGTTATAATAATTTATTTACGTATTTGTTGCCTAGTTATGTATGGGTTCCCATAACTCCTGCATACCAGATGATACAATTTATTGTGTGAATTTCGTAAAACAAAAAAAAAGTAAATAAAATTAAAAACAAAATTCAAAATTCTCCAAATCAGTTTATTTCGCACACCATAGTATTAAGGTGGTGCACATTGAAATGTCGAACATAACTTTATGACTTCCTTTCACATTGTTGGACATGCACGATGTTTTATGCTACTGCGTAACACACTGTTGACTCTAATAAATCATCTTCAAAAGTCAAGTGAGTATTAACTGCATGTCTGTAGAGACAAACATGCATAAACACATATACACTTACTGAGGGACAAAGAGTAAGAGAAGGAGGGAGAGAGAGACACACGAAGCACATACGGCAAAGTAAAAGTGCAATGTTCAGCATTCAAACATTTTCATATGAATAGAAAGTGGTTTCTGTCACTCTTAAGATGATAAATCACTTTTCAATGAATACCTACATATATACACGTTCATACATATTTACATGGTCTTATCCATACACAATACGATATTATT